>JAZAYU010000350.1:398984-504937 GCA_038501625.1 Corbicula japonica | reverse complement strand
AGAATAACAGCCGGGGATGAATACGCATTTGATGGTCCTTACGTGATGTGTTAAAAGTCAGTTTGTTTTAACGATTCAATGTAGTCTTGATTAGTTTACCTTTATCATTGTTATGAACTGTTACAAAAGCTGCATCCATTGTGGGTAACAATCAACCCACCTCGCCCATTCACTTTCTAAAATAAAAAGTGAATAAGGCATATTAGTAATATCCACATTCAGAAAACACACCTTCACCACTACACAACCAAAAAGTAAATGAAAAGAGCTCGAGTATATAATTTGATTAATTTAAAAAAGACATCAACAAAAATGGAAACAAAAGGCTAACGCAAAGCAAATTTCCACTGCAGTGAGTGTTTTAACCAGTTTGCAGGGTGCAACAACCTCACAAAAATACCACTATCACTTTCTCATACGAACATATAGTGAGCCAATTTCAACGCACCCTTATCTCTGCAGAGCGGCATTAAAAAGAACAAAAACACAAATTAAGTAAAAATGAAAGGATAAGGCAAGAAAACGAAGGCAGAAATAAAAAGGATTATATGATCGAGATTCTATGTTCTTTTTCAAGATTTTCATAGAAACTCAGCATGAAATCTTAAACTTCTGACACCGTCGTGATATTTCTTAAACCACGTGTCCATAAACACTATACAAATTTTGTCGCATTTGTAGTGATTTCGAACTGATATTGCCTAGCAAGACGATTGGTTTGAACACTGAAAGATTCATATCAGAAGTGGGTGTTTGAATTCAGTGTGAGGTTGGGGCATCCTAGAATCTGGTCTGACACTGATCGTTTCAATGCGGTAACCCGCATGGTTTTCTTTTTCATTTATTGTTTGTGTTGTTTCACCAAGACAACTCGTACTTGATTGTTGATATGAGAACCTTTTGGGGCAAGTGTAAGGTTGGTGCACCCTAGAACCTGTTTTAAAACCCCAGTGGCTAATTGTTTTGCCACTGACCGTTCCAAGGCGGTAACCCCTCGGGTTCTCATTTCCGTTAATTGAAACTGATTATGGTAAAACCATGCTCTTTCTCCCCTCTTCTTTTTTTTGAAGTGTGGGGAGGCTGTGTCTGCTGAATGTGGCCGTTCCTGATAAGCATATTTCATATTTTATTTAATTTTGTATGTTCAGGTTACCGCATCTAAGATCCTTGTTATAACCCCCGGTTAAAAATATTCTCGCATTTCGCCACTGACTGTTCCCAGGCGAAATCCTTGAGGATATATATATATATATATTATCTATATATATCTAATTCTCTAAAATGCACACATGCTTCCAAAAGGGAGGTCAGGAATAGTTCAATGTAAAACATTACGCTTTAATCCATCTTTCGCACGCTTATCTTTAAAAAAACAACAACAAACAAATAATTAAATATCAATATTTATTTTATATTTATTATTGAAAAATGACATCGGGCCCGCAAATGAAAAATTCAAGAGTGAAGATCATTCTGACTCTGATCTCTTTTCAAGAATGTCTGACAATGTTTGATATTAAAGTTATCTCTTCATGTTCTTCTCATGGGTAGTTTGGAGTTAAAAAGTCAAGATAACTTGTACCCGTTTGTTCACAAGAGTTCATGGAGGGGTTTAAGGCTGTTGCACTCTAAAACTTGGTTAAAACCCTCAGTTGCACGTATTTTTTGCCACTGACCGTTTAACGGCGGGTACCCTTCGTTAACTAAATCGTTTATGGCGTTTATTTTGAAATTTATAATATTTGTTTTTATAGTATTATAAACACAATCGATTCTCTTTTTTTCCTCTCTACCTGTTGGGTTTGTAAGAAAGTTGTGTTTTCTCAATGTAGCTTTTCTGATGCTTTCTGTGGCTTTTTTGGCGTTTCCTGATATAAATATTTAACAACTCTACGATAAATACTGGCCATTAAAGGTTAAAAAGAAAGATGCTAGCCATAAAACGTTCAAAAAAGTGTTCAGTTTCTTTTAGGCTTATTTATTTAGTTGTTTAAACTAAACAAAAACTGCAAAAAGCTTCTTTTATTTCTTCACCATATATATTGTATGCAAACGTGTATACATTAGTAAAACATTAGTTTCAGCGGCCATATCATCAGTTATTGTACATTTTTTATTCACCACTATTTTCAATGGCTCCATATTTTTATAGTATTGCATCAATTTTACAATAAATCAAGACTTGAATTTTATAGTAAATCAAGACCTGAAATTGAAAATACACACACAAATATCATAATATTTGTAGAAAATTACATTTAACCAATTTTATTTATCCTGAAAAGTCAATATATATTATATGCAAACCTCTGTAATTCGCCTGATTTGTAGACTTCCAATATTGATAATACGTCTTTTTGATCTCCAATTTAGAAAATGAATACATCATCCGCCTAAAGTTAATGTAAAGAGAAGAAATCTGATTATTTCTATTGAACTGGGCATTTGGTCGATTAAAGAATATCATGTTTCCTTGGAAATAAGAGATATTGCATTTAGGATTGTACCATTGTTTTAGTGGAGCGGCCAAATATTTATCGGGCTTGTTCCTCCCAAGTGGATACTTTAACAGATTGGCTCGATTTTCCGTAAAAAAACAACAACAGCACATTATTGGTTTATATAAAATCCGTATTGGGCCAAATTTTTACGAATAACATATTACCGTTGAGGAAAATATTTACCGAGGATGTGAGAGTTGCAACGTTTAATATATTGGTATGCTGTCTTGTGTATCTCTATATACATGTATAGCCCACCGTTACAAATATACACGACGTGATTAAGTTTTATAAAAATTAGAAAATCTGATCTATAGTATAAACTGAACTGTTGATTAATGCCGAATTCTCATCGTCGTTTTAAGCCGTTCTATTCTGATCACAGTACTTAACGAGTTGTTGTTTTATTACTCGAAATATAGTACAGATTAAAAAAAAAATTCTTTTATAACTTTTGTTAATATATTCCTTCATTTCGCCTATTGAGCTATTCAGTCTAGGAGATTGTGTTAAATGTATTGTGCCTGACTCTTTTTTTCACGATTTGCAATATAAATACTGAGATAAATAGGTAAAATCTAAATAAAATTAACCCGATCAAGACACAAACTGTTTGGAAAAAACATTACAAGTAGAATCTCTGTCTTTCACTTACACTTGCTGGAAACAATCCTCTAAAAAGTCATATTGTTGATTAAGATTCAAATCGTAATGCAATAACGGTATACACTCACCGAAAGTTATAATTGGTCATCAATTCTATATGTTTACAATGTATGGTAGTTCCATTTCTTCCCTATGTCAAGACAGGTTGTGTAACGAACTGTTTTGTCTTTGAATCAATTATCAAATGTCTTTTTAATCTTTATTGATTGTTTTCTAAAATGAATCCAATACCCTTTACTTACACCGCAGGGTCAAAATTAGAACAGCCTTTAATTGAAAGGAAGGTAATTGTCAAATCGGCTACTTTGAAGAAGGGATTTATTTAAATGAAATTGCTGAGAATTAATAAGATTTTATGCTTTACCTACTCCCGTGGGTCCTTTTAAGACATTACAAACGATTAAGAGCGATTCTTTGGTTGCCATTAACTGAAGGAAATGCATCTTTTAGCAAAGTTGAGTATAACTCTCGCCAAATGTTCCAAAATCAATTATTACAAGATTAAAGCTTAAATTGAAGACTTCTGTTGGCAACTGATCACAAATAAAGAGTCAAAAAATCAATGTCTTTCTAATAAAAAAAATCACGGACAAAAATAGCCAATTATAATTTTGGGTGAGTGTATCTCCATCATATTAAAATGGTATTTATACCGTGTTTGCACTAAGGTGACGATATTACAGACGGAATCAAGGCTCCGTTTCATGCTGTTTCGGCTCGCCTCCATGTTTACTTGTCTGCTGATCTCTATGCTTCACCAATATATTATTGTTTTATCATGCGAATGCGCAATGTTTTTCAATTAAGACATGATATATCTGCCAACAAGTGGTCTTTAGCAGTCACTGCATTCAGTCATCATGAGAAATTTCTACTTATTTTTATTTATGTTAATAAGATATATTGCTTATTGACAGGTTCTCCAATATCGTTTCGTCTGTAAATATTGCATGTTTATATTACAGCCAGGATGTTACTTAAAATGCTAGATGCAAGTACAGTAATATCTGTTATATTTTCTCTTATCAGCAAACGCAATTAGCTCTCTAAACACGGGTGTAAATCATGCTTTGGCAGGCCAGTGTATCGTATCTGGGCAATTAATCAAATTGATCACAATGTTTCCCTCATTGTCGGCTATCTCTGAGATCACAGCGACCAATTTCCATACTATGACATCATTAGACAGCTCCAGGTAATGTGGACACGCAGAATTTAAGTGCAATAATAGTGCAATAATATTGTACTATCATCCGTAAACACTCTATTTAACAATATATATCGTTCTGTAATTGGTAACTAATTGATGTATTGTGGACAAAATTAACTTTAATACTTTACTTCTAATTGACAGATAATTGCTGAAAAAACGTGATACGTTTCGTGCGAAAATTACAGTAAATGTTTTTCAATAACTGATAGATCTTGTAACTCATTAAATGGGCGGTCAAAAAGTCCCATTACTGAAACTATAGATATGCATTATGTGTATTAGACATAATCAAATATATAATTTAGTAATTGTAACTAGCCGAATAGTCATATATTATAAATTATTTGTCATATATTTTAAAACAACTTTAAACGTTTTGAAAGCGGATGGCACATATGTTTTCGTGGAACACCTTCCATATTCTATTTTGAATCAGATTTAGTCCATTATTTTCCTAATTTGTTTTCTTTTAATTTATTTATTTGTGTCACCGATACACCCGTGCCAAAATTTGGCTATTACTAGTATACAAGCGAATCGTTTGTTGACATTTTCAACATTGTTTCATGTTCTATCGAACAAGTGTATCAATACAGACTCCGAAAGAAGGCCAGCCAAACTTTCCTTCTAGTAATGAAATAATGTCTCCGTCAGATTATAAATACATTATTAGTTTCCAAATCATCAAGTACCAAATTCGTTATCAACATAATAAGAACACTCGTTATGAAACTCTTCAATTCCCTTTAAAACTGATGAAAGTTTAAAGGAGGTAGAAGTGGTAAAACAATTAACAACATTGTGTAAACAGGTACCAAAATTATAATTTACAATGCTATGCATGGTTCATGTACTTACCTTTTTGTTGCAAGACGGTGGCGTAAGTCAAGAAGCTTATAAAGAATTCAAGGGAAACCATGAGAAAGAACGTAGGTGCCCGATCATTTGTTTTTTTTTATTTCCTCGTACAAGTCGTGTATGCATTGAATGACATTATAGAGGAACGGTTTAATTTCAGGGCCAATGGATCATATTCGTCTAATGAATATGTCAAGAGAATAAAATGAAATAATTATTGTTGCAATCCTTTCAATCGAGTGTAAAATAGTTTTTCGGAGGAAAACATCGTTCGCATCGTGATGCATTACCATTATATATGCCCGTTCATTTTAATCTTGATGCACATTGTTTTCAGCTAAATCATATACGATAACTCACTATGGTGATTATTCACGAGGAACTCGGTTTCAAATTAAATAAGATACTATGAGTTGTATTGCGAATCAGATTGATATCCATAATGTAAAGTGTGTATTGCAAAGAATATTCATTTTATGATATAAAGTTTTCATTTTATGATATAAAGTTACATGTACATGCCACTTATAAATTCTTAATTCCTTCCTTTTGTCAACACAGTTGACAAGGTTTTTCACCCAGTAAAGCCCAGTAAAGAACAAATCAATTCTTTATGTAAATCCTTAGCAATAAAAGGTCATAAATGGACAAACATCAAAGCGTATTGAATTAGTAACATGCATCATAAGTCACGAAAGTAAACACTATAATTAACATTCAAAACCCAACATTCTTTCTCCATGCCAGTTTATAATTATAATGAAAGATGCATTAAGTTGAGATGTCATTAAAGTTAGCTTGTTAATAATGACAGACGTTTTTTGTACAATTATACGACCAGCATATCCAGCTATGGTCAGAAAAATGCATATATAATTGTAAATTAAGGTCTTCTGATATTGAGTTCGACAAATACCTGAATATTTCCGATGTTAAAATAAAGACTTCGCATTCTTTGCATTAAGAACCTTACCTCGTTCTCTAATTATTGAAAATGAAGACACTATTGACTTAGATATAGAATTTTGAACTTGCATTATTATTCTACAATGAATTTATGTTTAAGATTAAAATACGTCTAAATGTTAAATATAATTGGAGTTCTTTACGCACATGTAGGTTCGAGCTTTTCAGTAGGTTTCTTTCTCTCAGCAGACAAGTTTGGAAAAAACATACCCAACCCTACTTTTGATAAAGGAATATACTTTCGCATTAATATAGCAAATGTATTCAAGTATTTTTTATTAATAGCAGAGACACAAACAAAATATACAATCTTTAGGCGAGTTTTGAGAGGAATAGGAAAATAAAAAATAAAAAAATATAGCGAAAAAAAAAACAAAACAAGAAAAATGTAAGGTTTTGGTAATTTTTAGAAAACGGTTCTATTATGTACGCGATATATGTCTGTTTAACTAACAGTTTATTATCGATATATGAATGAAACATTGCTCTGCATTCCTTCTTTATTCTTGTATTCTTGTGTTACAATTTCAATATAAATCTTTTGAGTGATATTTTAAGGATGCTAAAATGAATGGTCATATTTAAGGTCATTTTTGTCACACCACCGATACGTGACTTCAAAAAAGTAAAGTGTGATTAATAAATTTAATGTTTCTGGTATAAAAAACATTTCTGGTATAAAAAAATTAAACTTAAGTTATCAAATGAGTTTTTTCTACGATGAGCACACTGCAAAGCCCTTCACGATATACACCGTGACATAAATTCTTAGTCAATATCGTTAAAAGAACAACATTTCCCAACTTATTTGAATAAGCGCGGCATTATTGTCTCGTGAGGTGTCTATTTCCATTTCATTACATCTATTGAATTACGGAATAGGCCAATTTCTTGGTCATTGCTTTCCCAATTTTGTAGAAGTATTTGAATGAGATAATTTAATGATCAAGAAAAGGCCTATCTTTTGGGACTATGTATTGTATTTGTTAGGCAAGATATTGTTGAGTTGGTCAGCTTTAAAACATCACTGCCCACAAAATATGTGTGACGTAACAGGGTGGCTAGACACGTGACTTTTAGAATATGCCCACACCAAAATCACTAGTTTCAGGTAGTTTTTTTGGGGCTGCCGTTTTCTTAATCATTTTAAGACATTTCAAACAAAGTTTGTCTTGAGTTATATTTTATAAACGTATTCTAGGAAGAAGTTAAATGATTTACAAGTAGTAATTTTTAATTTGTGTTATTGAAAGTTCTGTTTCACAGTATGAGGAGTTTTACAAACGCTGTGTTAAACTGAACAATTGGCCATTGAAGCAAGCCAAGTTGTGATTTATGGATATTGCACTTGTATTGCATCCGGTATACATCTCCCCACTACGCCACGTAATTGAAAAAAGCATAACTATAAATTTCTTAAATATACAATAAAAATAGACCATGAAAGCAGTGATGAATGTACAGGGAAATATTTTCCCCAAAAGTGAAATATGCATATCAAGAATGGCAACATCCAGCAGACACAGCCTCCACATACAGCCAAAGAGTAGAGAGAATAGAGCATTTTATTAAATTAATCAGTTTCAATATGGACGCCACAAACAATTAATGAAAGTTAGGATCCGAGGGGTTACCGGCTTGTAACGGTCAGTGGCAAAACAATTTGCCACTGGGGGGTTTAAATCAGGTTCTATGGTACATCAACCTTACTCTTGCCACAACAGGTTCTCATATCACAAAACAAGTAGAAGTTGTCGTGGTGAAATAACTCCAACCCCACCCATCAGTTTAACACTGTTGCCAATGCTACTGTCATATGAAATAGGTGAACATTTACTTAGAAAGATGAAAAGGGAACTTTGAAGACCCTCGACCACGACAAATATGAATATATTGCAGGCTCGGTTTGATTGAGCCTGTTCATGGGCAGTAATGGATATGCTTTTTACTGCCCACGCCGCTAAAGCCATCAAACACGACAAATATATAAATACCACAGGTTTGATTGAACCTGTCAATGAGCAGCAATTAATACCCTTGTTTTGTGCAAATCGTTATGTAGAGAAGAAAGCAACATTTGTTTGATACAAAACATATCTTTAATTATAGCGGTAAACATGGTGCCTTCAACGCAGCTTTTTCAGAGTACCGTAATACCATTTCATGATCAGCATATTGTCAAAATATACAGGAATCACAGGAAAACAATAGGCGGAACTGAACAAATAGACAGGGATATTATTCCTCAGTATAAATGTTAACACCAAAGACAAATTTGAAAAGCCGTAGGATTCAGCATACAGGGCATTGGAACAATACCCAAGTATATACTTCTGTGATATTGAAACCACCCATATTTAAACAGGCCGATATATTGAAACAAAAACATTTTAGGAGTACTATTAGCAAAATTAATTATCGTGTCTAACGGTCTTTTAATTAAAAGCTTTCAATCACTAAAAATTAACTCTTCTTATACAAACAGATGAAAAGGGAACTTTGAAAGTCATCGAACACGACAAAAATGAAAATATTGCAGGCTCGGTTTGACTGAGCCTGTTCATGGAAAGTAATGAAAGTGCATATTACTGCCCACGCCGCCTAGCCCCGGGTTGATCGCAACACAATATTTACACCAATAAACAGTACAATTTTGACCATCCCAAACGAGGGTGTGCATATGGCGGTGGACATGGAACCTTCAATGCGGTATTTTTCAGATTAATACCATTCCATGTTCAGTGGCGTATGGTCCCCAGATAAAAGAATGGGTTTGCCCTAAACGAGACAACATTGGGCGGGACTAAACAGACTAGAATTTTGACGGGATCTTAAAATATAAATCATGCATATCACAGACAACGCCAAACGCAAAATTTAAAAAGCAGAAAGTATATCCTGGGGGTGATTGAACAATATCAAAATCCATATTGGCTGGGAAATTGAAAGCACCCATCTCAAAACTAGCCGAAATATTAAAACAAAGGTAATTTTAGAAGTAATATTAACATAGTAAATAATTATCGTGCTCAACGACCTTCAAAGTCGTAATTGATAACAGTACTGATTGAATGTGCGGGGAGACTTTTTACAGCGGACACACGGCACAAACAACGCTACTGTGATATTGAAACAGATAAAAAAGGGACTTCCTCATAAAGTAAATTATCTGACGAGAGGAGAGTAAAGGGTAGAGTATTTTGCACGAATGATGTATAAAAAAGACATCAAGTTAAAAAAGTTCGTATTGGGCTATTTATATTACATTTCGATCAAAACTTCAGCAACATGTAAAGAAACTGCCTATTAAAACAAACAATTGTTAAGGTATTTGATCTTATTACTGTGGTGTAAGATATGTATAAAACTTAATTTCTCAACACAACGAAGAAATACTGATTCATGTGAACAAACAATTAAATAATCAGGTGTTTTTAGATTTGTATTATATTTCTTACCTGGTAATATTTATGTAAGTTTTTGTACATTTAATTGATAACAATTAATAGTCATCTTTTATACATAAACTCTGATTAGTTTTTAAACTACTATGCAAGAGATTTTAAATGATCTCTTTCGTTTTAATATCAATAACACATAAGATTAACACCTCGCGGTATTTTGACAGTTTGATTTTAAAATGTAGTCTGTAGATTATGACAATATTCCATTTTGGTCAATGAAATATACCCTCGTGAACTCTAGCTTAACAAAACAAATACTGCTGAAAAGCAAACATTCTTACTTGACCTAAATGATTCTATTAAAAAACTGATAAATTAATTGATTTTTTTTCAGGAATGTAAATATTTTAGTTTTGGATGTTGATGTCCTGCGTGCGACACCTCGCGAGATTTACATTGCGTAGCTTGTTCGCTTTCTTCAAGCTGTAACAATATTAAAAGACGTTGAAACGGGAGCATCAATATCGATTTTTGGTTTTAAAATTGAAGAAACTAATAGCAAATATTGATTAATCCACTTCATTTTAAAACTCTGCCTTCTAATAGATTCAATAAATTCAATAAAAAAGTACCAAAAAAAGTAATTCTGTTTTGCACACTTGGGATTTACAGAATTACTGTTAATTAAGTTGCTCACCTCTGTGGTATAGAAACAATCAACTACGGTAACACTCAAATATTTTCTGGTTGCAGTTAACTCAATAAGACATCTTGGACATTTTTGTTCATAAGAGAACCTGATGGGGGAAGTGTAAGGTTTATGCACCCTATAACCTGGTTTAAAGCGGTGACATCTTAGGTTGACGAAGCCTTTTCATGGGCTGTAATGAAAATGCACATTACTTACCAACCCTCCTAGCCCGGACCAGGCGCAACTCAATATTTAAACAGTAAAATTTTGGATCCAACCCAAAAACGCAGATGTATATATGATAATGAAAGTTTTACGGCCGCCTCAGGGCAAACAACAACGCTACTAAGACACGCTACTGGGATGTAATAGACGTAAAAGGAACTGTAAGGTTGGTGCACCCTTGTTTCTGGTTAAAACATTAAGTAACAAAATCGTTACATGACGGCAATGTTATAAAGACTGTCGTCTACACTATACAGTGGGGTAGTTAATTTCTCTGAATGTGGCTATTTATAGTGCGTCTATTTTACATTTAACAACAGGTTAATACTATTAAAGTATTATCATGAGGGCTAGTGATCTTTGCGAATTCCTTACGTTTTCGAGTTTAAGTGAAAGGTTGTCAACATCTTATTTTCACACGAATAAAGCAAGGGAAATGAGGAACAAAATAACAATGGCAATCTAGAAATGGCAAATGATTACGTTCATTGTTCTTATTGCTTAGGTGTTATGAATTATAAAATCCAACCATTATCATTATAACTCAGGTCTTATGAATTATATAATCCGAAAATAATCAAAACAATGACAGGAATAATTATCGTTTATGTTATTATTATAATCAATCTTATAGCTGTTAATTATTTATACCTCAATCATAGCATGTTATATACCTATTTTTGAATTTTCGCTTTGATTCCTAACTATAAGCATGAAGTTCATATCATTTATGGACAAACAATGCAACAAATATGCAGAGGAATTAAGGCTAATGTTATTGCTAAATAATATTTTCCTTTTTTGATTACCTTGCACTGATGTGGTATTTTACTAAATTCCGTCTGATCTGCCAATGGTAAAATGAAATGGGTCAATATGAGTATTTTCGCTGCATCAAATAGAGGAAGGAAAAGTGGGTAAGGGCAAAAAAGTTTTTTTTTATATCTAAATGTTTGTCTGTATGTCTTCTAAAGATTTTCATATGTTAAACTTTAAAGAAATTGTCCGTTTCTGTGGTAACCATATTCAAACAATACACTATATTTTTGGAACAAATGAGTCGTTCTATTTATATAATTAAATATACTAAAACATTAATTTATAAGTTTATTGTGATTATTTAAAGAACAATCTACATGCATATATTTCTTCGACTCCGTGTCCTTGTGTTTTATATTCACGTTGTTTTTTTTTCAATACAAGATAAGTTTCCGTTGTAACAAATTCACACAGACATGTCGATCTAAATAAAAAGCATACAAATACTTTTTGATACTATAGTATAAATAAAAACAATATTTTAGCTAGATTTTTAATGTGAAATAGCAAATTCTAAAAGAAGTGTTTATACATAACAAGATAAATATATTAATGAGAAGGTATGTTTGAGCTGTTCTGTATATGACTCTTCTTACAAAAACGCTTCCAAACATTGCGCATGTACAGGAAAATAAACCATTTACACGTGTCAGCTTTATGATATTATTATTATTATTATTATTATTATTATTATTATTATTATTATTATCTCCTTGGAGAAATACGACGTACATAGCCAAGGCAAAAAACAACAAACATGGCCAGTTGTAATCATTATGTATTTCTTATAATTAATAGTTTTTGACAACATTTAAAGTGACGTATCTCCCTTTACTTGGCTTAGTGAATTTGTTTTGTATATTATTAATATTTCGGTTGCCAGAAGATCAATACCCATCACTACATTCCAGGGAAAGACCACACGTGATACAAATATTATTTGGTGTCTGTTTCTTGGGTGACTCTAATTAATTAACCTGGTATCGACACATGTGTCAGATTGCGAAATTCGTAACTGATTTATGGCTTAACAATACAACTGAACGAACTGAAATATTTGCTTAGAAGAAAATATTTACTTAGAAAAGGATGGCGCGTCTCAACGTTCTTATAAAACAACCAGATAGTAACCACGGAGTATACGCCAGAAAAAAGATCATTTTTTCTTTCAATGTCACTATTTCATAGAAAGCTACTGTTTGATATTGGACACTGCTTCCATTTTTAGTCATATTTTCTTCGATTCCGTCCGTTCCTTTTTTGTAATCAAAGTAGTATTCTTATAGTTTTGGTCTAAACATTTTATTATAATCATGTTCCTATGAAATATTGTTGTAAAACATCTGACGTTTTCTTTCAGAATGATTATTTTTAAGCTAGCCATAACTCGTAATTCATCATATACATAAAAACCATGTAGAACTCCCACTGTTTCCTAAATGTTCACCCGCACTTTACACGAATAATCAGATACATTATTATGATAACATGCGTTGAGGATGAGCAACAATAAACATAATAACTCTACATTACTGTATGGTGTGTAGCTCTAAATAAATAACTTTTCATTATCACTCAAAGTTATATTCATGCGATTAATTCAGATTGCTGCATTTAAATGTACGGAAGGTGACTTTTGTGTTGACAGCACACATCTTTATCAGTAAATAAGACTGTATCGTGCACACTTTATTCAATTATTTACCAGTTGACGAAGCTTTCAAATTTACTTGAACAAACTTAATACCTTTCGAGATCAAAGCATGTCACATTAATCGGAGCAGAACAGAACCATTGCAAAGTATTAATAAACTATTTATGGAACTGTACGACAACCATCCTGATGTGAAACTATTGACATTAACCCTTGTGAACAGAAACGCGCTGTTGATGCTTATGAAAAGTTCGTCGCGGAGATAGCGCGCGAAACTGCAAGCAATTTCCGGTGGGCTTGTCGTATAAACCATTAAATTATTCAAATTTATCACGGTGATCGCCATATATCTGAGCTACCGCTCGAATCTTCATATTTGCTATTAAATTAAGTACTATTTAATTACTAGTTATCAGCAATACAATTTCGTTCTACATCACCATTATTTTAGCGTATCGGAAGTCACGAGCTTAAGAATGGTGCACTATCTTCATTGTGACCATTTTATATAAAAAAGAAACTTAAAGGAATGGTCTTCATACAGAGCAAAACCTGTGTAGAGTCATTGTCTCGATTATTTTCTTAGTAAACTGCATGTATGAACCGATCTCATGGCATAAGTTATATTCTTTTCTGGCGCTCTTAATTTTAATTCAGTTACTGTACAGTACTTGACTGTTTAGTAATCGGTAAACGTACTAAATATTACCGATCAGTAGTCACGTCACCTATAAAGCTGTAAAGAAAATTTAATAGAAATTACAAAACTTTAAATAAATTTGCTGATTGTATGGACTTTAACGCCTCAACATTAAAGTTTTGTAATAAAAGCTGTTAACTTGACTCTCTGGATATAAATAATAAACTTATAAATTTACAAGATTAAATAAAAATGTTACAACCAGTGTGCGCTCGGCTGACTCAAAATGTCATTTCATCTTAATTTTTCTAAATCATAATGGTCGAGCATGTTAGTGGTTAACATAAAGATGTTAAACAATAAGATAGATATTCTAAGTTATTTTGTCAGAATATATTTTGATAGATTTTTTTATGTTGAAATTGGCAAATAAAAAGTGCAATAAAACATATTATGAGCCTAATATATTAAGAAGGAAAGTTTTAATTGTTATCAAAACATTGACAGTCACGTGATAGTGTGCACAAAAATAACAAATAATGAGTTTGTTTACAGTCATGTTTTCCATTAGCAAATTTCCGTGTGGAATAATTAAAATATCAACATTTTTTATTTTTGGTCAGCTAATTTACCATTTTGAAAACCCGTTATAATGACTCAAACTCACACTAAAAAAACACAGCCTCCCAAAGCAGCGAAAAAGAAGAGAGGATAGGAGAGCATGTTTGTTATAAGTATGTCAATTCAAATAAGACGCCACAAACAATATGTGAAGAAGAGAACCTTTGGGGATACCGCATTGGAACGGTCAGTGGCAAAACGAATTGCCACCGGGGGTTTAAACCAGGTTCTAGGTTGCACTAACCTCACACTTGTCCCAACAGGTTCTCATATCACAAAACAAGCACAAGTTGTCCTAATGAAATAACACCAACCCACCCATCAGCTTAACAATGTTGCATGCAACAACACACAAACATATAAAACATAAAAGCTAATATCATTGAAAAGTGTGCGATATTGACGACAAAAACTGAAATATTCTCCTTTTTATTACGATTTCTATTAATATCTTAATTCAAAATAAAAATAATTATTCAACAAACCAAAAATTAAAATAACAAATTGCTATTTGAGTAAAATCTCAGCTACAAATTAAATGCGTTCGATTTCTAGAAACTCTTAGCATCTTTGAACATAATGCTAAATACCAACCACTTGCAACATTTGAAATCTTTTCTATTAAAAATATTTAAATTATTATATTGAAAATTTTAAATGATTCTGCAAAAGATAAGGTTTATCTACAACATCGGATATGGTCAAATGTGGTCACATTTACATACGAAATGTAAGGAACCGTTAAATAGGCAACAAAGTTTAACCTAATTCGTCTTTTACACTCACCTTATTATGTTAATCAGTGTATCAAAATTGCAAATGGCCGGGAGGAAAAATGTTGCCCACCGCCCAAGTTATGAATTCGTGGATTTGTCACTGAATGTGTCCAGCTGAAATTCTCCCAATAGCTTGTCATCCATAACAATATATCACATTGGTCTTTAATATTCATATTCCGTATAATAATACTATTTACGTGCATATTTTAATAATTAACGCACTGAACTGTTTCAGATTGTTATTATGGGATTCATTAGATTCTTTTGCGATAATTACCAATCACATCAAACGGATTGGTAATAATCGTAATAATTACTAGTAAACACAGAGCAGCAGACTAGAAAAATGTTTGCTATTTAGCTTGCGATATTTCAGAGAAATCGACTTTAAAAGAGCTGCTTTGGGTCAGGTTAAGAATGTACGAACAATACATTTAAGTGTTTATGAAGGTCAAGGTCCAGATTTTTCGGTTTAAGTTTTTAGGAATAAAACAATGCTTTAATAAGCAGTTATAAACCCCCAAGAAGTATCATACTGGAACAATTTCTATATATTTACCCAAATTGTTGTAATTTTATCTTTACTAACCGCCTACTATTGCTGACTATTGCTAATATGTTAAAATATTAATCTTTATAAAAATGATCAATGCATGTTTTATGAAACGAAATAATGTCAGCACTTTTAGAACCTGGTTTAAACCCCCAGTGGCAATTTCATTTGCCACTGACCGTTCCAAGGCGGTAACCCCTCGGGTTCTCATTTTTGTTAATTGTTAGTGGTGTCTCTTTTGAAACTGATCATTTTATTAACCATGCTCTCTCCCTCTCTTCTTCTTGACTGTGTGGGGAGGCTGTTTTTTCTGAATGTGGCGATTCCTGATATGCATATTTCACCTTTTTTGAGACGGCTTATCGTTCTTTTATCTTATATATCTATCTAAAACTACAATGTTAAAAACGATTTTTATTTGTTGCTCTAATAAACAACCCTCCAAAAAATCCAGCTAATGTCTTCAGATTTTCAAGTTTATAAAATGAGTCACATTATAATAGGAGCTAGAGCTTTTAATATTTGTGTATCACCCACTATATTTTATTGTTTTCATGCCACAGCAAATTCACTTTTTTGTTTCTTTAAGAGCTTTCTTCTAAATTAAACTATACTTTTCTAATTTAAGCCCTAATCTACACACTCTGAAATAAGACTCAATTTAATCTATCTGTATTTGTCAATTTACATTTTCTTTAATATTCTTGAAAGAAAAAAAATGCTGCATTAAATCAGTAAACATCATAACTGGCTTCTTGTCAACAATCACAATCAAAACAGAGCGTACGAAGTATGAATGTAGACTTAATATGAATATGTGTGGCTGGTAAGTCATTTTGTGTTACAATTGGGCGATTCTGAGCTGTTGTACTTCATTATCATTTTTCTTTCTATTCAGAACTGTAGTTAAGCATTTGTTTCAATCAATAAAAATAACCAGTAGACCTACTTGAAATTTGCAATTGCGCATAAAAATACTCAAGGGGGGAAGAAACAAAGCAATATCTTACGAACGCGTTGATCATAAATAATGAAAGTCTGCCGACGAATCTGTCGCTTATAGTGCATGTGATAATTTATCGAATGTAACTTAAGGATTGCGTAACGATATTTCCCGGGGAAGGGGTGAAACGGGAAAACTCAAATCATCTTTTTTAAGTTTTACTGTGCGTTTCTTTGTCCCTTGAGAATAGATAAAAAAAAACTCGACAAATATTTAAATATTTCTGAGTTTGATTAAGACAATGAACATTCACACATATTACTGTCTAGCCGGTGACTGAGCGCAACTCGGCCTAGACTCAAGTAATCTGATCAATCGAAAACGATATCAGGTTTGGTTTGGTGATAAATTCGATTTCAACCGCAACTTTAAGTTTACACAAAAGAGAAAATAATGGTATTAGAAACGGATAATGGCACATGAAATTCTGAGAATATGATAAAGTCATATATATAAG
Organism: Corbicula japonica; assembly: GCA_038501625.1. Classification (NCBI taxonomy): domain Eukaryota; kingdom Metazoa; phylum Mollusca; class Bivalvia; order Venerida; family Cyrenidae; genus Corbicula; species Corbicula japonica. The sequence goes on along the minus strand of JAZAYU010000350.1, from coordinate 487,887 downwards.
AGTAATCATTCAAAAGCATGAACAATACCTTAAAGATTTTTAACTACATCCAAAATCTAAATATCGGGATAAAATGTTTCAACATATTTGAGTATCCTCAATGATTATCGCATTTCGTTATTATTTATAAAGAGCACTTTATGAACATACGATATTAACCTCGGACAGACTCGCATATTGTCGTATTTAGATAGCTGAAATGGTCAATGAATAAAACCAGTGCTGTTTGTTTGTGCCTATTTATGGGCAGTAGCTGAGAGCTGGTTTTCGATATTTTATTATTTACAAAGGAAAATAATACAAATTATACGAAAATATTAACACCAAAGTCCCCCAGTCGTTAAGGCCATTGATGTATAAAATATTGAAAACATGATAAAGAATTTAGTTGAGCCGCGCGATGCAATCATTCTTCCGTAAGTTGAAGTCATTCATTGAATGCCGTCATTAGGTTTCCTAGACGACATTATTTATTACGATTCTTTTTCTGGAAAAAAAGATTTAGTTAAAGTTTGTAGCAAAAACAACTAATATTTATAAAGTTACGATAAATTTTAACAAAAAAATTAACAATATTCTAAAATCTCCAATATGTAACCAAAGTCACCATTTTGGCCCTGACGAGATGCATTCTAGTTTTGATCAACCGTTGATTTCATTTTGTCGAAATTATTTTAGAACCCAGATATCAGGTACAACATAATTTAGTCATACGAGGACAAAACAAATTCATTCAAGCTCAATAAAACTTAAAAGTTTGATTTGTTTCTTTTATCACTGTCATCGTGTTCTTCCTGATTTGACTCCAGGGACTCTGGTCTCGGTAAAGCCATTGAATGCTCGCCATTTTGCTTTGAATGCTATTAGCTTCTTATTTTTATATGTTTATTTGCAATATTGTTGAGTTGATAAGAGGGCTGAAGTAATTTCACAAAGACAGCGCGTACATTTATATGAGAACCTTTTGGAGCAGTCTCTGAGGTCGGTGCACCCTAGAACCTGGTTAAAACACCTAATGGCAATTTATTTTGCCACTGATCTTTCCCAGGCGGTAACCCCAATTGTTCTCTTTATCGTTACTTTGTGTGGTGTCTGGTTTGAAAGTGATTCTCTTAATAACGCGTGCTCTCTTATCTTCACTATGTTTTGGCTGCTTTCGGAGGCTGTTCTTTCTGGTTATGGCAATTTCTGATATACTTGTTTTAAACAATAACAACATTTTGACAATAGTTCTAAACATCTGCATTTTGCATTTATTTTATTTCGCGATTTGTACTCCACAGTCAACATACACACACATACGATATTGTCTTTAAGTTCAGGTCAAACTATTTCATGAAATAGTTCCTCTTCTGTGTCAGACATCGCTGCAAAAATGAGCAGTGGATGGAATAGCGATTATAACAACATAAAAGAAAACCGTATGCAGATGGAAAACGAATCTTGTAATGAAGATAAGTACACAACTATAAAAATTATAAGCGTTTTATTGCCTTTATTGCATATCCAATTTTCTCTTTAACAACCAAGATCAAACGATACAATAAACGCGAAGAACAAATAGTTTTATCAAAAGGCAGAAGAACCGATACTGAGTAAGGGCAATGACAAAACGGGCGTTTTGGGATGATATTAAGGCAAGTGGTCATACGTCAACAGCACCAGTAATTCATCTTCATATAAATCGTTAGGAAACCTAATGCCATTTTTTTATATTTTGCAAAACCTCTTTGCTCTTGAATATGATTTGAAAACCAAATATGTAATTTAATTCAATCATTTAATTTTGAAAGTAACGTTTCCCTTTTCAAAGCCGTACAATCTCCAATGCGTCGTGTATATTATAGAACATTTATGGCCAGTCGTTTTAATGTTTGTGATAACAAATTAAGAAAGCAATATAATTACGTAATTACTTTTAAGGCATTTGTTTTGTTGTGACAGTTGACTCAATAATTAGGATGTAAATTTCTTTCTTTTGGAAGTTCTGTTTAACCGAAATTATGTCTACCTGCCCAGGTAAGTGAGCGGAGGGGGGGGGGGGGGGGGGGGGGGGGGAGGGCAATAAAATTCTTGTTCTTGTATTCTGGGTACATATTCCGAGGTCGTTTTTGTTTTGTCTGGAATTTTTTTTTGTGCTTTAACATTGCGTGTTTAATTTTCTGAGTTACAGGGTTCTAGCTTCGTGTTATCCTCAACTAACTGTTATTTATATATTAGTTTAACCAATGGTTACGCAATGCCAATTTGTCAAAATCCTACATATTTTATACCATTTACAGCAAGAAAATTCAAATAAACACCTTCAATGTTTTAGTTTACATGTGCATAATTTCCTAAGCAAACGGAGGATATTTCCCTTTCAACTTGATTGTTCAGCATTTTTCATTTAAATATTTTATCATTCAGCATTACAGACAGCATTTTCCTCTTCAGTTCACCCGTGCATTTAAGCCACCATTGTTAGATTTCCTTTGCAAAACTAACATAAATAATAAGAAATAATGTTATTGAATGTTATTTTATTCAAACAACGAAACAAATGCACTTAATTGTGGGATACTCCGAATAATTAAATCAAAATAAAACCACAAAGCGGAAAGAAAGTACTAAAGTACCACTCCGCTAAATTCCCGTTAAACTGGACAGTGGCGGGCGATAACACAAATAGGCTCATACACATTGCTAGCGGTATAATTACACCATATCTTATGTCGAAACATTTTACAATTTATATGTAGACACAATTAATAAAAGACGTATATTTAAGTAAATAAAGAAGAAACTACGAAAAAGGTGAAATATGCATACCAGGAATTGCCACATTAAAAAAAACAGCCTCCCCACACAGCCAAGAATAAGAGAAAGAGAGAGCATGATTAATAAAATAATCAGCTTCCAAACAGACACCACTGATAGCGCTTTGGAACGGTCGGTCGCAAATCAAATTGCCACTGGGGGTTTAAACCAGGTTCTAGGATGCATCAACCTCACACAACAGGTTCCCCTTTCAATAGACAAGTACACATTTTCTTGGTGAAATAACTCCAATCCACCAATCAGCTCAACAACCTTGCATGCAAAAGCAAACAAACATATAAAATAAGAAGCTTATAGCATTGTAAACCCAAAGGAGCGGGTACTAAATGATCTTACCGAGAACAGAGCACTTTGAGTCAAATCATCAAGAACTCATTGACAATAATAAGAGAAACAAATTGAGCTTCTACGTTCTTATAAAAGAGTTCGCCATAAACCTTCATACAGTATTAAACCCCGTCTATCGTCGTGCAACCAAAGAAGTAAGCATAGTGTTCAACTGTAGATGGGTTAATCACGCGGCATGCAGAGCGCTGTAGAATATCATGTCGGTAACTGTTCTTTTTAAATTTACAGATGGTTTTTATGAATAACCGGGAGAAATTAACATTGCCTTTTATTTTCATACGTTAATAAATCGAATCTTTATAGACAAAACAAATATATTGTGAAACATCGTGTTGTAAAAGTGATTTTAAACTGCACCTTTATTTTTGAATACAATCTGGGTATCGGCGATAAAAATTTCAAAAGGTTTTCCTTAATTAACCTTTTCAACAAATATAAATGAAAGCCTTGAGATGTCATAGATATTCTCGGCTGACCGTTTTCTCCCTTCGCGGTTAATAATTTTGACAAATCAAGTTCATTTGTTAATGTAATTTCTTCTTCTAAGTTAATTACAGATTAAACAACACAACACTTTCAGAACTATTATCAGTTGTTTAATGTTATGTGTCGGTGGCTGTTAAATGCCGAGATCATATTATACATCCCCCGCAAAAATTACTTCAGTGGCACGACAGTTTCTACAAGTCTGATTACAAACATTTCAGAACTATTGTTGAATATTATATAAATTTGGAACACAACTAACGTGGCAAATTAATTTTTTTAATTAAATGAACTCCATTTAAAATTAACATAAAAAATATAAATTCCTTTAATTTCAAAATCCAAATCTCGTGGGTGTTCCTGTACAGTAAAAACAATTTTATTCTGTGTTCTTTGCAAGACGGCGGTCTGGGTTTGAGATTTTATAAAAGGTTCTAGCCTAAGGGAAATAAGGACTTGCTGAATAAAATAAATCTGGGTACATCTTCCGAGGCAGTTTATGGAGCAATGGAAACTCTTTCTATTCCTTTTATTCCTACTCTCCTGCTTACCTATATAAATTCAGATGCTCAGCGATGCCAGCCTACCGATTTCGCTTAACAATACCATTTGCTTCTTATTTTTTGCTTGTTTGTGTGCTTTTGAACCATCATTGGCATTAAGATGGGCGGGTTAGAATTTAATTCAACAAGACAATTTGTATAAATTGGTTCTTATGATAATCTGTATGGGCACGTGCAAGAAAGAAACCTGTTTTTAACCACCAGTCGCAAGATGCTTCGATTCTGGGCGTTCCTAGGCGGTTACCCGCCGGGTTCTTCTTTTACTTATTGTTTGTGATGTTGTTGTTTTTTAAATTGATAAAATAATATAAACTCATTTTTTACTTTCCTGCATTTTGACTGTTTCGGAAGGCGTGCTTAATAATATAAACTCATGTTTTCTTTTCCTCACTACATTTTGGCTGCATTGGAACTCCGATAGTGTGTTTGTCTTTTTAAAATTGACAATATAGCATGAACTCATTATATTTATTCTTCAGTACATCTCAGCTGTGAGCAGGCTGGGTAAGTGTGCTAAATAATATAAAACATTGTTTTCTTTTCCTCACTACCTTTTGGCTGTGTGGGTAGGCTGGGAAGGTGTGTTAAATTTTTGGCTGTGTAGGAATGCTGGGAAAATGTGTTTACTGATGGTGGCTATTCTTGATATGCCTATTTCACTTATGTAATAATATGTGAAATTCTTATTATTCTATAACCAACATTTTGATGTTTTGACTTTTAAATAAAACATTTAACTGATGAATTTTGATTGTCAGTTTATAAACATTTAAATTGGTATGTTAAGACTTTCGGTTGAGGAATATACGTTACTAAAAACTAGTTAAAAGATATTTATCATTATGCTTACCTCTTTGGTTGCACGATGGTGGCAGGGGTTTAAGAGTTTATGACATCGTGTTCTTGCTGATTTTACTCCAGGAGCTCTGGCCTCGGTAAGATCATTGAGTACCCGCCCCTTTGGCTTTGCAATGCTATAAGCTTCTTATGTTTTATATGTTTGTGTGCTTTTTCATGCAACATTGTTGAGCTGATGGGTGGGTTGGAGTTATTTAACCAAGACAACTTGTACTTGTGTGTTCATATGAGAACCTGTTGGGGCAAGTGTGAGGTTGGTGCACCCTATAACCTGAGTAAACCCAAAGTGGCAATTTGTTTTGCCACTGGCCGTGCCAAGGTAGTAACCCATCGGGTTCTCGATATGGTTAATTGTTCGTGCTGTCTTTTTTTGATACTGATCATTTTATTAACCATGCTCTCTCTTCTTCTTGACTGTGTGGGGAGGCAGTTTTATCTTAACGTGGCAATTACTGAAATGCATATTTCACTTTTTTTAATTACAGATGATTTCGCCATTATGGGTTTGACTTGATAGGAATACAATTAAATTTGATTTTATCCTTTTGTTTCATATAAACAGCTTTAATCGCCTGTGATGGCTGATTTGCATCTGCACTGTTCGCCCATGAAAAACAGCCATATCCATCGGAGTTAAGGGTTAAATAAGACTAGACAGTGGATTTTTCCATGAACTAGCACTTAATCCATGACAAATAACAAATAAGTGTAACTATTTATGACAAAATTGTACATATTTCACATTGAAATGACTAATAGATTTAAAGAACAGCTGAATTCCAAACAGATTAATTATACAAGGCTTACTGCGTTTGCATCACACAAAACAAGTACGTTACTAATTGATATCGCAAAGTCTTTTCATCGAAATTCAAGCGAGCGTTTGATCTCCTTTGCATTAACCTGACTCAGAATAGGATGGGTCTATATAAATTGCCAGCAATAGAGCAAGACCGCTCGCAGCAACAGCGAGGATTGCTGAGAAATTTCAAAGACGTCAATAACAATTGATTAAAACCAGTAAAATCTTCCAAGTGATGTTTATCCAGTTTACTTTATGAGGTGTTATTTTCGCACGAAATATCTGATATCGCTTGTTACGGTCATTTGTTTTACAAGAACGTAGGCTATTGGAGTAACGCTGCCATTGAAAAAGGCGTATAGATTTTGATATTGTAACAACAGTTAGTCTCCTAGCCGCCGTACGTACTAAGGCTACTTAGATAATTATCGAGTTATCATTTGCGGGGGCTATAGTAACAACTAGAAATCAACACTATGATTCGTTGCTACTTTTATGACGTGGACTGATAAATTATTGCCTATACTTTATATATCAATATATAAACTTGTTCATTTGATTGGCTGCTAGTTTAAAAAAAGATCAACACGTAAAAAGACGTTATCTGAAACTTGGATTACTAATCGTACATTTGTGATATAAAAGGATAACAGCAAAAATATTATATATTGTTAATGTTATACGTAACTTAATTTTGTACTTGTGTTAAACAAAATTTGAACGATTATAATGCAAACTACAACGTTCGCCTTTCTGACAATTTCTTTTTGGGTGTATATATCATGTACATTTACCACAGTATATGGTAAGTAGATCTTACTATTTTTAAACAGTTTTATATAAATAAATAATTGATTTTTATTAGTAAAACTACTTTAAATTCCATTTTTTACTTCTTAACCTTAATCATATCTGGATATTCTCGTAAGATAATAATATTTATGACTGACATTTCAAAAATAATGTACCGCATCGATTTATTAAAAAGAACGCAGATAACGGACCATTTAAAATTCTCTTTACAGAATTTTAACAATTGTCACCATGAAGTGAGAAGTAACTTAATTGTTAACGATTGTTTACCAAAAATATATATTTTTCGAGAATATAATATGTGAAGTATATTTTACACAATTTCTGTTGTATGTAATCCAGAGATAAGCCTCTGATCCTAATTCCTTCAAATATTTTAAGTCACACTGTTTCATTCTAAGTTATACGCATGTTTCACATATAATCAACCGTATTATCGTCAAGAGATTTGCGCCAGTCGTAATTGCTTGTTTTATAATGCGAAATTTATATTCTTTATAGACGATTAAAGTCTGTTAGATCTACTTCAATTCAAATTTTCTTTTCTTTTAAATTATTAAATGACCTTGACATTTTTCGTCAATGCCTCGAAAATGCTAGGTTTTAAAGCGCCTTGCTCTGCCTGCCTGTCGTTTGACAACTAAACTATTACTACAAGCATGTTCGTATGAATGTGTGCAAAAAAGGTGAAATATGCATATCAGGAATTGCCACATTCAGAAAAAACAGCCTCCCCACACAGTCAAAAAGAAGAGAGAGGGAGAGAGCACGGTTAATAAAATGATCAGTTTCAAAAAAGACACCACAAATTTGTCTTAGAGAGTTATTTTAAAAAAAAACAACCATGTCTTCTATTTTAATATTATGTTAGTGTAACGTAAAAACAATGACCGTTTCATCTTTCATAATTTAAAATCATGTGCGTTCTTTTAGTAAATATATTAGTAATTGTATTATGTACCATTTTTTCTAATGCAATGAATATCGTTGAAATAATTTACAGGTATCTGTCTTTTCGGTTTCTTCATCTATTACTGTATTTATGAAAGAAGGAAGTACCATGAAAAATAAAGTTAAGGTAAAAGAAGACACAAAATTACGTTATTTTCAATTTTAAAAGTCAACAAATATATTTTAAGAACCCATCATAGGAGGGCTGTAGAGCAAATGCGAGTTTAATCGTTAAGACTCCCTTTGAACAAGCTGAGTGGTGAAAATGCTGTCCTATGTCGGGTTGAAAAATTCCAAGTGATTCATTTAGCCTTAATCGCACATATATAAAAACTGTCTAGAAATGTCAATACTGGTGCTAACTGAATATTGACGAGAACCAATTGCTTTCGAACTATATATTTTTCTTAGATTTTAAATGGAGTTGTTGAATTTTGATAAAACATAACTGTATATCAATTGTAAGGTTAAGGATCGTTAATTAAGTTTACGAAATTTCGACTCCTTACTATTCGCGTAGGTTGTCAAGCCGATTCCTTATAACTTTATATAATTGAGACGATAAAACTCTGTGGGGTTTGCAACATAATTTGGCTTTACTTAAATGTATCACTAGACTTTATTAAGTGACTGTTTCTTGTTAGTTATGGTAGTAATTATGCAATCCATCATGAACATTCACAAACAGTTTTTAGAAGTTACTTACAATAACTGTTTCTTGTTATGTGATACTATGAGTTACATTTTATCCAAAACATATACATACTTAGTATGTATAAAATATATACACATAATATACAAACTTTTTTAATCTGATTACATTAAAAAGCATTAAACGCATAAAACACATAAACACGTGCACCAAAAATTTTACGATAGCAACTTTTGTGACGTAATCATTACATACTTATCAAAAATTATTTGTCTTAGGTAAATCTGAATTTATATTGTATAAAATACTTTCAGTTACGTAAATATTTGCAGACTTTCATAAAAACGTTCAAAGCAATGTTATAAGTTGAAAAGTTTATTGAATACAATTATACTCGCGACGACCTGATAGTTAAAATTTCATAACAGGGGTCGAATGTCTAAGATTTTCAAATTCTATTCAAATGCCTTTGCTACACCTAAACAGTGGAATGTCTGTAAAATACAATGCCATTCGGTTTAATGAGTTTGGGAGGGAGATTTAGGTATTGTCATGAGCTTGTTTCATAGTTTACTAAGAACAAAATAGAAACAAAGACGTTACACCGGTATCTAAGTTCAATAAGTATCGTAAGCTCAAACTCATTTTTCAAATCAACATTTGTATTCAAAATCTGAGTAAATGCTTGTAATTTACTTAAAATAATTTTACTTATACTATTTTAAATAAAAACAACAACAAAATCTTCCTATTATCATGGATATATTTCAAATAATACTAAGTTCCGCTGAGAAATTCTAAAATAAATGTTTTACTTCAAACTCAAATGTAATAGTTTCTACTACATTTTTTGGGGGGAAAATTTCAAATTTAAAAATAAGGAAAACAATTTTTAAACCGCATTTGAAACAAAAAGCAAACATTTCACTCATATGAACTTATAACATAAATTAATCAATAATGTGTATCTTCCGAAATTTTAAATTCACAGTTGAGTAAAATTCAGATTAATATAAATTCTGATATTGGGGCCTAGTGAATACGAATGAAGATGCTATTCCTCCGAGTTTCCTTTTTACAAGACATGATCACAATAAAGATTGCGCGCCATTGTTTTGCCCGTGCTTTCCAAGATATTCTACGGTGAAATTATGGTTATGTACGAGGAAATTGCGCATTGTTTTGTCGATAATGAATTATTAAATAGTACTTAATTTAATAGCAAATATGAAGATTCGAGCAGTAGCTCAGGTATATTGCGATCACCTTGATAAATTTGAATAATTTAATGGTTTATACGACAAGCCCACCGGAAATTGCTTCCAGTTTCGCGCACTATCTCTGCGACGAACCTTTCATGAGCATCAACAGCGCATTTCTGTTCACAAGGGTTAATGCCAATAGTTTCACATCAGGATGGCTGTCGTACAGTTCCATAAATAGTTTATTAATTCTTTGCAACGGTTCTGTTCTGCTCCGATTAATGTGACATGCTTTGATCTTGAAATGTATTAAGTTTGTTCAAGAACATTTGAAAGCTTCATCTACTGGTAAATATGAATACTGTGTAATCTATTTTCCTTACTGATGTCTTTTCTTCAACGATAATTTATTTCATTCTGCATTTGCTATCGGGATTGAATAATTGTGTTTGAAGACCAAATCAAGCAACATGGTAATGTTTCTGACGATTTATTTTATACTTCCCCAAAACATAGATTCTGTAAGCTTTGTTTAGGATTCCCAGCTCTAATCCAATTTTGCATCATCCATATTTAACATACACACAAGTATAGCTAGATTTTATTATACCCATGCGATTACTGTTTCGGTAACAGGATTCCATTGTCTTATATCTCCGACAATTAGAGGATATTGTTAGCAATAATCAACAGTCAAGGAACAACAACAGGATTTTATTACAATTTTTTTATTATTTGAGCAGATAGTCGATAAAGATTTGTGTAGCTAACACTACTCAGCTACTGTTTAATGCCGCATGGACATAACTCTTAACTCATTTACATTATTTATCTTGGGTAATTCTTAATTTATGCTTTATAATAAAACAAATAGTTTCAGTGACATACATATTTACATAGATTAATTAAATATGCCTTGGCATTTTATATAACGAACAGGTCATTAGATACAGATTCTTAAATTTTATTGCATATAAATCTGATTATATATTTTTTTCTGAAAGTATACCACACCTTATTCTGAGTTTAAGGTATGCAGGAGAGTTTAGAAATGTTGTTAAATTTAAAAAGAAAACAGATAAATGCTGTATTTGTTAAAAGAAAAGAACAACAACATTGCATATCAGAAAACACAGCCTCCCCACGCAGCCAAAAAGTAGAAATGAAAAGAGGGCGTGGGTTAATAAGAATATCAATTTCAAATTAGACACCACAAACATTTTTGTCAGTCATTTTTTACAACCTTCTAAAGTCAATTTATTTATTTTTTACCGGTATTATATTGCAAAACTTAGGATCCCTAAACATTCTTGTTGACGATTTTGAACTAATCTATGAAAAAAAAAACTCTGTTGGTGGAACATTTCGACATTTATAATTGAAGTTATAAGGCCAATAACAGTATTCAATTAATATGATAATTTAATTGGTTCTATGCTGTATTGACGTGAAGTAAGAATATTTAAAAGCGAGACCAACATTCTCCCATGGCAGACGATTACCGTATACATCGTTAAATACATTATTTGAACTAAATATTATACGAAACTAAACAGTCTCCAATTGGCCAATCAGATTAGGGAAATGATACCTTATATACCTGTAAATCTTTCAAAACAATCCGAGGAAATAAAATTACTATGTTATTAAATTTATGAGTATGCATGTGTTTTATGAAAAAAAGCTGTTTGATGTTGCCAAAAAGAGAGTGCCTCAATCCTCAAATGCCGGGTGAATGCATGTACCTTCGAGCGTGGGACTTGCTTATCGGGGACAAGTCAAGTAGACAAAAGAATAAGTGAACAATGCCAAAATATAATATGGCAGTTCTGTGTTGTCTTAGGATCAGCCCAAAAGTACCGTATATTTGCCTTGAACACAGCCTTAAGTGTATAATAACTACAATAACTTTAGTTACAGAACATAATATAACATCTCTTTATTTCAAATCAAGCCATATAATGGCACATGCATTTGCTGATAAACATCTAAATAATCTTGTCTGTCACGTGACAGTTTAGATATCGAATATGGATTATATTCGATAGATATAGAGGGCTGATAAATATCGTCGATAGTGCACGCTTTATATCAAACCGTGCTGATATTAGATATATCACGCCCGGTAAACATTCGCTCCACAACCATAAAGAGAACATAACAAAATGAGCGTAAGCCACTTCCGGGATTGAGCGAAAGCGCTGATTTGTTGACAAAAAGTGAGTATGACCAACATTTTGTTCTCTTTATAAGACAGAAAGACGAATTTTTCAAAAATCGGGGAATGTAGTGCCGTTTTAGGATGATGAAGCTTCACGGAAAACACGGTTACATATTTTAAACATGTAAACTGCTCCCACTAGAACTTTTTTCCCAGCGAGCAATGATGCATGTTTTTTTTAACAAACTTGTTATTTCGACTTAATTTTGTTCTTTGATTGCTTTTAGAAATTATTTTTGTGTTGCGTGTGAATCGAATACCGGTCGCTAGTGACTGCTGTACAGATTTCAGATGGTTTAACGTCTCTTTAAACAATTTACGTATGCTCATTTTTCAAGAGGTTTAGGAGCGAAAGAGCATGTTGTGGAGCGAAATCATATGAGGCCTCTAGCGGAAACATAACTTCATACTGTCATTGCATCGTTTTAACTTGTTTGTTAACTCATTAATCGAAGGTTTCGTGTTCATCGCAATATACAAGTTTACGTTTGGGATTGATCAAAAGAAGAATATTTTGTATGTGTAGTGTATATGGGTACATAATGAGTTTTACTCAACATGGGGCTAGGCGCAGTGGGCAGTAATATGCATTCCCACTTCTGTCGATAAATAGGCTTAATTTAACCGAGTATGCAGCCTTTCTACAATTGTTTCATATGTTCATTTTTCATATTTAAATGAATTTATTTTAAACGTTGTCGTTGCAAAAAGAAACAGTTTTCAATAATATGTTTTGTGTTATTTGTGGTCTGTTTTGTTTCTTTCAAATGGGAGCGTTTTAAGGGTGCAAGAGAAAATGCTATTTCCTATCATCAAAGAAGAAGAAAAACAGATTTATTCGTCATTTAAGGTACCAACACAAAATAGCAATCTGTTAAAATTAAATGATGATTATCAAGAATATTTCACAGGAAAGCTGTCGTTTTTGTTCTTGATAATCACAAATACAAGATCAAATCTATACGTTTATTTTAAATATTTCAATTTGATCGACAAGCTCCGGATATATTTCCAAGTAAAGTAAGTATTTTTATTAAAGTTACATTTAAACACAGAATTTATATATAACACTTATCAGTATAAACTTTACCTAAAAGCATATGATGAAAATATACCTACATATATATACACCTTATATGAAGTTTAAACATTTTATTTATAGATAAACGTTCATGACTGTGTTGTGATCAGATATAATGTTTCCAAACACATTTATACACATATATTATATCTAAAATCATAAGACTAAATAGATACAAAAACACCGCGTTATGAAGAAAATAGAATTAGTAAACGACAGGTGATTTAAATCACACTGTCACTGTCAAACCCAAACAATTCAGAAGACTATTTTTCAGACTAACCTGCATCTTTAAAATCTACTTTAAGATATATTGACATTTACTAGCTTTTGATACCATGATTAATTGTCATGTAATTGTGCTTGTCGTTTACTCTTCGAAATCCTAAGATAAATATTTGTAGGTGCGATGAAAATAAAATATTGGAAACTCCATCTCGTTCCAACATTTTTTCCACATAAATCGACATTGTCTTCAACGAATCATAATACAATTTTATATTGAAATGTCACGGAGCTGTAACATATTTACGTGAAATATATCCAGGAGTGTAGTGAAAACGTTTAGACTGACAAACATAGGTTAGCTGATGTTATGTTTTCGCTCTGCCTCCTGTGATTTCGCTCCACAACTTGCTCTGTCGCTCCTACACCTCTTGAAAAATGAACATAAATCGAAATAAAGAGGCTTTACATCATTCGAAATCTGTGCAGCAGTCACTAGCGACCGGTATTCGATTTACACTCAACACAGAAATAATTTCTAAAAGCAATCAAAGAACAAAATTGAGTCGAAATGATCAGTTTGTAAAAAGAAAGCACAATTGTTCGCCGGGAAAAAAGTTCTAGCGGGAGCAGTTTACATGTTTAAAATATGTAACTGTGTTTTCCGTGAAGCTTCATCATCATTACACGGCACTACATTCCCCGATTTTTTGAAAAAAAAGGTGAAATATGCATATCAGGAATCGCCACATTCAGAAAAACAGCCTCCCCACACAGTCAAGAAGAAGAGAGGGAGAGAGCATGGTTAATAAAATGATCAGTTCGTCTTTCTGTCTTATAAAGAGAAAAAATGTTGGTCACACTCGCTTTTTGTATGCTTTCGCTCAATCCCGGAAGTGGCTTTCGCTCATTTTGTTATGTTCTCTTTTTGGTTGTGGAGCGAATGTTTACCGGGCGTGTATATTAATAGTTACAATTTGAGGGAAGATATTTTCCGTTGATAAGTTATATTGTATATTTTCAGGCAAATGCGTTGGAAAATGGGCGATACACGCCTGCTACGGGGGTAAGTCTTTCCTAAGCTACAACTCTTTATGGCACATGAATTCTTACACTGGAATCGACCTTCGTCTATATGTGTTCTAAAAAGTTAACATTACAACAAGAACGACAAATGCCAAAAAAGTTATAGTTCCACAATCAATTTATTGTACAATTATAAACTTCTGTAATCGAAAATGTGTCGCTTCCCCTGACCTCACCGTCCGTTCTTTACTAAAATAAAACATATACTAAATTAATAATTAATTAATATGAGTAGTAGCGCTTGGACATTGTTTTCTACATTTCAAACATCCAGCTTTCAAAACATATCATAAATCAGAAAACATTCTTCCATCCGATTTAATCTGAAGGAAGTATATAATTTGGGCACGTCACGGGAAAAGGTGCATTCAGTCATATTTTTAGACATTTTAATTGTTACTTTATTTGGAAAAACCTTACAAATGTCTGTTATTTTCTCATAAAATATTGGCAATTTTGTTACACATTGGGCATAGTTTTATTTTCACCGCGAAATGCATAGCAAGTTATGTCGTCAGTTCGAATTAACGTCATTTCAAGTATTGACGTCAAATGCCCGAATGTACCTTTCCCCGTGACGCGCCCCATATCAAACATGTTCTTCTGCATACACGAGTGTCTTCTACATTCAATGTAACTACTAGAAGCTCTACACATATACACATTATTATTGTTGTTTTCTGATCTGGTGTGAATGAATATAAATTTTCCGAATTCAAAAGTAAAGTTGAAACTGTACACTTCAAGTGACAACGCCGAATGACAATAACTAGCACGGACCTAACGAAATGACCACTGGTCACATGACCAGAAAACAGGTGGAGACTGAACAGTCAGGGGAAATCATTTACATGTTCAATCAATTGAAAATTCATGGCTTAAAACTCCGCTTGAAAGCAAATCTTTTCCACGTTTTGTTTTATGTGAAATGCAATCATTTATAGTTTTACCATAGAATTTAAATGATCTAATCTCAATTTTGATTTGAAAAAGTTAGGCATGAAGAAAAAGAAATTGAAAAATCAACGAAAACAAAGTGCACACTTTCTTTTGGAATAGAGTATTATTATTTTGATGACAAAGCACAAAATTCTTGTCAGTTTTTGCTGTAATTTTCAACATTCGTTTAGTTGTAAAATACGTTTCTTACAATTGTGACCAGTCGCCATTTCAGCCAATCAGATGCTTGAGATTTGAGACTGGTTTCCAGTCTCAGCTTTATAACCTTCAGCCCAGTAGTCTTTCTAAGAATAATCGTTTTTCGATATAAAAGTTTCTTCCCGAAATTGTTAACATTGATGAATTATATGATTGTGCCATAATATTTCTTCGTTTGCGATCACTTTTGTCTAAAGATTTTCTGGCATTAATGAACCGGGCAATCGTGATATCAATATAAATTTGAGATTATACTTTTGAGTTCTTGAATGCACGGAACTGCTCATCTTTCAGACAGTATGCTGTAAAGTTTGCAATAATGTGTCGTTATGTTGTCAGAAACTTGATGCTTGTTGTAACTGCGCACGAAGAGAATTAAGTTTGTAATAAAATAACGATAATAATTAAGAAACACAGTCCATAAATCATGTCTGTTAGATACTGACTTTAAATAAAAACGTCGTATGTTGCTTTAATTCTAGTGATAGCAAATGTTGTACTTGAACAAAAATGGACTTTTATGTTTTTCTCGATTTAGCTGAAAGAATTATGTTTAGATACTATATGAGTAAATTTTAAAACCCATAAATATGGAGTGAAGTGTCAAATGAATTTTCTTGCAAGCGAATAGGAAAACCCTTCAACCGGGTATTTAACAGAGTGTTTCTGAATTTATTTTAAAACGTACAAGAATTTATTATTAAATATGTTTTATTTTCGTATCTTATAATTATCGCTTGCAATTAATGATTAAGCAAATCACGTCTCAACAAATATTTCTAGGCATTTATCACAAATGGAAGTTAATTAACTGTAAAATATAAATCCAGGAAAAGTACCCTTGAGGGTTTGCTTATATGAGATTTAGACGGTTGATAACATTTCAGTCTTGGAAATCCTATCAATACTTGGGGATAATGTCCAAAAGTATTAAAGTAAAATAATATCTTTGTTTATGCGCGCAAAATTTATTTTTTCCATACAAACTCATAAGTAATACTTGTAAAGTTTTATTGTTCGTCATGTCTTGTAGTGCTCGCCATCTTTTGCAAGTTTTTGTGTTGATGTAAAGCATACATCGATTCAAAATTATTAAAATTTCTTACAACTAACTGTTTTCCTTAAAGTCGGCAGGGGAACTCATGGTATTAAGGCGTTCACGATTTCTCAGTAATCAGGAAGGGCTTGTAAATGATTGTCTAATTGTCGATGGAATTCTGCCCACGTAATTGGAAAATAGTGATATGTACATATTATAAATATTTCCTGATTAAACGCCTATATTGGCGTAACTTCCATCTAAAGTTTTTCTTCGAGTTATAATAACCTCTGTATGTACACCGTACTTAAGTTAGTTTATTAGCAGTATAAACTATGCACGCATACAAATTATATTACAAAAACAACATTTGGACTTTAACATTAACTCTTGTTTGAAATTGATATTCTTATAAACACATGCTCTCTTCTCCTCTCTACTCTTTCGCTGCGAGGCTGGGGAGGCTGTGTTTTCTGAGTGTGGCGATTCCTGATATATGCATATTTTACTTCAAACATATATATCAAAGCGAGATAACATCTCTTTATGTTAGTACATTGTACCTTGCAAGATGTAATTTGTAATAAAATGGCTATTTTACATGAAGATTATTATATATTTTATGAAAAAAAAAACGGTTTCAGAACCTATGGCTTAAATAATTCTCAGCGACAATTATATC
This sequence comes from Corbicula japonica, assembly GCA_038501625.1. NCBI lineage: Eukaryota > Metazoa > Mollusca > Bivalvia > Venerida > Cyrenidae > Corbicula > Corbicula japonica. Next base: position 470,900 of record JAZAYU010000350.1, on the reverse strand, counting down.
GGAATTTTTCCTATCTTACATTTTATTAACCAGCACTTTGCTTAAGCTCACTAAAGGAATGCTTAATTTTTTTTCGAACAAAGATGGTATCTGGAAAATTGTAGTTCATTTCCTTGTTACTAGATATTCAGAATTGACGAACAAATAATAATCTTATATGCTACATATTATATAGCCTTTAATGCACTCAAAGCTAGTACACCATAAATGTCCTCAATGTAGCTTATAGTCATTTCTTGTTATTTATTTCGACGAGTAGTAATTTGGTTTATTACTTATCATACTTATACATGTATACGTATAACGACAGTTCAAACGCACACTGCCAGCTGTGTCGTTGTGATACAAATCGCCAAACATCGACCTTTCCTTTATTTATTGCCAAATAAAATGTCTATGGATCTTTGAATTTACATGAATTTCCGAGTTAACGCATTCAGGGAATTACGGTGGGTAGTTATCTACCTAATGTGATGCTATAAATTTTCAAGAATTCGTTTAATACTCTTAGGACTAATCAATGTTTCCATAACATGTTTATTCATATGAACTTATCTTGTTTAACATAAAATCACGTCACTGACATATCAACATTAATCGGAGGTACACTTACAGATTTTCCTATAATTGGCAACCCACGAATGCATTACACAATTACCTGGAAATTTGTTGACAATTAAGTGCTAAATATAATTTTTATCAAATATTTCAGACACGACCATGGCTCAATTACGATTCAAATTATCCGTTTTGTTTGAAATAAGAAACCAAAAACCATTGATTTGTATCTGTATATATTTCTATGATTATTCTTAGGTTATTGTGTGTTCCGTCAACAAATAATTGTATTCGCTTTTAAATCAAGTTGTCATGTAAGCACACGATTATAGCGGACTGTAATAAATCAAATTCATGCTTAAATTTTAAAATGTTTTCACTTGTTTTCAATGTGCAAAAGTATTTCAAACAAGAGTGGTGTGTTTTTTAAAGATGTGATAAAAACATTTTATTTTCTTCTGGAAATGCTTTCTTAAAATTTAGTACAAAACTGAACATGTTTTAATAGGAATATTGTTAACACAAAATTTAACTTATTGAAATTTTAACACATGAGGTTAAAGACTACTCAATAATGTTCCATTGTTAATTGTAAGGTCTAGACCAATCCAAGGTGAAAGATGTGATAGCAGTCTAACCCTGTTCCATTGTAAGGTCTAGACCAATCCAAGGTGAAAGTTGTGATAGCAGTCTAACCCTGTTCCATTGTAAGGTCTAGACCAATCCAAGGTGAAAGATGTGATAGCAGTCTAACCCTGTTCCATTGTAAGGTCTAGACCAATCCAAGGTGAAAGATGTGATAGCAGTCTAACCCTGTTCCATTGTAAGGTCTAGACCAATCCAAGGTGAAAGATGTGATAGCAGTCTAACCCTGTTCCATTGTAAGGTCTAGACCAATCCAAGGTGAAAGATGTGATAGCAGTCTAACCCTGTTCCATTGTAAGGTCTAGACCAATCCAAGGTGAAAGATGTGATAGCAGTCTAACCCTGTTCCATTGTAAGGTCTAGACCAATCCAAGGTGAAAGATGTGATAGCAGTCTAACCCTGTTCCATTGTAAGGTCTAGACCAATCCAAGGTGAAAGATGTGATAGCAGTCTAACCCTGTTCCATTGTAAGGTCTAGACCAATCCAAGGTGAAAGTTGTGATAGCAGTCTAACCCTGTTCCATTGTAAGGTCTAGACCAATCCAAGGTGAAAGATGTGATAGCAGTCTAACCCTGTTCCATTGTAAGGTCTAGACCAATCCAAGATGAAAGTTGTGATAGCAGTCTTACCCTGTTCTATTGTAAGGTCTAGACCAATCCAAGGTGAAAGTTGTGATAGCAGTCTAACCCTGTTCCATTGTAAGGTCTAGACCAATCCAAGGTGAAAGTTGTGATAGCAGTCTAACCCTGTTCCATACAACTACTTTGTTTTGCTAGTAGCCGCTGACTCCAGACACCACAGACTTATGGGTAAATTGAATGTGAAACATTAAGATAAGAGTCATTGACCTTTGAGCACTCCCAAAATTTCTGTCAAAAAGAGGACCTTTAAATTCAAAAAAGAAATATATATATTTTCAATTTCAAACTTATTCCTGCAAACACTTGAAATAAAATTTAAGTAAAATTTTTAATTTCTTATATCTTTCAATCAGAAAAGAGCTTGAAATTTTAATCCGTATTATTCCTAGAAAAAAAGAAATCATAGCCATGCTTTAATCAGCCTTTAATACTAATATAGAAATTGGCATCGTCACAGCCCATTTAAGGCTGGTGACATTTGTTCACTAACATGCCCTAAAACATTCTGATTGATAAGTATCATATTATTAGGCCATTGCTTTAAAAACATATAAATATAATAAGTTGTCTTGATACCAAAATATTTTATCGGACATGGAATTTGCCTAGCTTCCTTAACAACGCATCTGCCTTCTGGAGATTTGTTTTCATGCCTCAGCGAAGACTTAATCTACCGATATGTTGACGCACAAGAATTTCATACAGAAATATTATTTGATTAAAGGGAATTTCGCTAAACGCTTAAAATCAAGCAACGCACCATAATTTGTCAATAATAAATCCGGCTTCTGGGAATTTAATCGGATCTTTACATTTCTAAACTTTTAGCGAAAATCTGTACGTAAAATGAATATAATACATGTAGTATAGAAAAACACGCGTTCTCTGGAATAATCAGATGAACTCTAACACTCTTAATACAGTACATATTACGTTTCATGCAAACCGGCTTTTGTAACAACCACTATTTTGTCATAAATTGTATGGTGTCTTTAAAGAATTTAAAGTTGTTTCAGATATTCAGCTGCTTTAACGGGCTTATCGCAAAATCTAAATAGAGATAAACAATGCTGTAAAATGAGTTTCGTGTGCTTGACGCAATGGAGCATCTTAGCAGCAAGCATCTATTTTGTAATTGAAAAGTATATTTAGCAAAAAGAAAAACGTGATACATTATAACTTTGAATCAGTGCTATGAGATACATGAACATAAACAAAAATATTTTATTGCTGCCACCCTCTTATAAAAACTAACCGCTCAAACAACAGAAATATCTAAACGCACATATAGGATTAAAGGCGTTCAATTTAATTTCCAACCACAGTTGTGACATCAATTTTTATGTTTATTATTATAATTATTTTTATTGTTAGTAGAAGTAGTAGTAGTAGGAGGAGGAGGAGAAGGGGGAATAGAAGTAGTTGTAGAAATGTTACATGTTTTATTGATGAAATTGTCGTCATGAAACGTAACACAGCCACTGTTTCTCTACAGTTTCATAGAAAGTTCACACCTGACGTTCTTAGATTTACACTAAATGTTTAAGTATTAAAAGTGTGTATGAAAGACGACCAAACAGTATGTTCAAATATATTCTAGTCTCGGTTTATCGAGCTGTCCCTTGGCAATTCAGAATTTAGCATGCCCCCACTTTGACATTGCATATTTTACCTTTTTCCCAAATAAGTTTGACGAGCTATGCGAACTGTGATTTACTATGAAAATCGAACGACTTTTCTGTGCCGTTTGGTTTTTGGGGCAAAAATTGCAAATTATATCGATTTTTATATATCTTAATGCGTTAAAAAAAAGAGTTAAATATGCATGTCAGGAATCGCCACACTCACAAAACACAGCTTCTTCATGCAGCGATATGAAGAGAGGAAAAGAGACCATGTGTTTATTAGCATGTCAAATTCAAATAAGACGCCGCAAACAAATAACGAAAAATGGGAAACCAGAGGAACATTTGTTTTCTTTAAAGTCAAATATATGCAATGTAATGGAAAGGGAAAAAGGGTGGATTTAAATTCATTGAAACTAAATAATGCTTTTTGAATTAAACATTTAAATACTGCGTATTTCCCTATTGAAAAGGAACAACTGATCATGCGTTCAACATTGTATACGAACAAGTTTAAGTTAATTTACCAAGGAAACTTGTACCTGCTTACAGTGTAAGAGGGTTTTAACGTTTATTTTCGCTGGTATCATAATTATTTTGAATAATACATGTACGCATGTACGTATAACGCCACAGCAAGTAAGTTCATCTTTGCTCTTCGTTGTAAAACGCTTGCAGGTCATTTCTCTGTCTGCAAAAGTCATAAGCGGATACAACAATATTGGCAAATTAAATGAAAATTATATTCAGCGATATTAATTTATATTTGTTGGATAGTTTTGATATGCCAGAGAAAAAAATGTGCGACATAAACAACCATTAAAATTGTAACACTTTCACAATTTCGATTTTTCTTTGAACATTTGTCCTACAGATATCTCATGCTATTAATCAATGGCATGTCACAATTATCAGACTATCACACATCAACACAATAGAAAATAGTTAATGACGGTATTGTGTTACTTGCGGGCCAATGCTTCTTTCAGAAAAGCACAAAATGATGTTACGGAAATAAACAATGAAGATACATATTTTCTGCTCATCTGCCACTTAACGTCATAAACAATATTTTTATCATCTAAAACAATTTGATTCTTATTGAGGCCGATTTGTACGTGGGTGGTTTCAATGTCATAGCTAGTTTAGATTAAAACTGTGGTCTATTACTGAAAAATATACCGTCTGCTTTTTATTTTTTTTGCATTTGGCTTATGACGTGAAGTGCAGGATTTATATTCTCAGATACCAGGTCGACCCCAAGGTTTTAAAACTGAGATCGGTCGCCATTTCAGCCAATCAACTTGTTGATAATTGAGACTGGTTTTCAATCTCAGTTTTATAACCATCAGCCAATGTCTTAATAATATTATTTTGCTTTCTCAGACAAACTACTTCCGTTATTTGGGTACCATACGCTGCTGTTTATGAAATGTTATCAAGAGTTCAATGACCAACGTCATAATATGCACAACATAGATTGTGATCAATGAACGATTGTATACTGTGTATACACCTAAGAACCTGCTTTTAATATTTTGAGACAGTTCTAAATGGGTTCTCTCGATGGTTTTAATTTCGATTACTATTTGTTATGATTTTTACGATTTGATCAAACATATAAGCATGTGATCTGTTGATTGCATACATAAATTTTGTTACGTTTTCCATGATCATATTTCATCAATACATCGACAATATTTGAAGAATTTTAGTCATTTAATCGGTTTGCTGCTTTTAATTAGTACCAGTTGCTGTTATTGCTTGCAGATAGGTTTTATCACATGAATCAAAACAGCAGACACGTATGAGATGATTGCATTTAACTATCAATCAGTAGCCATTATAATCGGTGAATATGAAACTTGAGAGTTCTTTGTACTCATTGCAAGTGTATTCATTATCAAAGGAACCATGGATCCAGAGCATGCATCGAGATTTGATTAAACTTTTTTGCAGTTGGATTTCAGCCATAAATGGAAAATGAATTAGTGAAAACAGCTTTATCAATTTCTGAGCAACAAACAAACGCGCAATCTATGCCACAGACTAATAATTGTGTTTTTATCTTTTTTTCAACAAACTTATTCGAAGTTCAAGTCTAGACAAATAATTAAAACAATAGCTGTCACTGAAATTGACATATGCCTCCGAATGTATCTTTGAAATCAAATTGGTATACGTATGTAATTGAATGTGCCTGTAGAAAAAAGATAAATCTTACCATGCATAATGTGGAAGATGTTAAGTATCTTTTGTTCAAATACTGTAAATCCCTCAAGAAATAAACAAGTAATAGTAAATTATTACAATTTAAAAAAAATAAGTTTAAGGGGATACTATCTCTGAAATATGATTATTATGACGATGATAAGAAATGATGTGGGTGATGATAAGGAACGTATATTTACAATAAACGATTAAGAGAACCTTTGAGGTAACCACACTTTTGGTCGGCAGAGAACTGTCAAAAAATTTTTACTACTAACAGTGTCTCGAAAGTTCTTTTCTTTGATATTTTTGTTAAAACTAATACTAAATGATGAAATTATATTTTAAAAATCAATAAATCCCAATTTTTATAATTGTCTTGGTTCTCAGTCCATATCAGCTCGTCTTAATGAACCGCGATTTTTTAAACTTTAAAATATAACTTTCTGTGTATCTTACCAAACATCTTTGACAGCTCTATTCAATAACATCGGTATGCCAATGGATGCGCTCTTCTTCAATAGTATACTCTTCCATTTTTGTCAGTCCCCGTTGTAATCCGCTGAGTGTTTGTATTTAATAAATCAATTCTTGTTGTACCTTGTATGTAACACGGAAAGAAATAAAAGTTAAAGTAGAAGAAGACTTCAAAATTGCCTGTAGTCAAAGCTTTTGTCTGCATCTGTCTGATATAATGAGCAAATACTTATAGTTTAACTTTCACAAATTATGTACGATCATTTTAAAAAATTTTCATTCTTTATGCCTTGTATGATGTCTAATACATATATTTATAAACGATTACATGGTATCCATATTGTATCTATTTTCTTCATGCTTTACTATTATTTTGTATTATATATCGCGAGTGGTTCTTTCTTTCTTTCTTTCTTTCTTTCTTTCTTTCTTTCTTTCTTTCTTTCTTTCTTTCTTTCTTTCTTTCTTTCTTTCTTTCTTTCTTTCGTTCTTTCTTTCTTTCTTTCTTTCTTTCTTTCTTTCTTTCTTTCTTTCATCTGCCTCTCTCTCTCTTTCGTCTCTTAATCTCTGGTATCACTTTGTAACCAGTTGATAAAAGCATAACAATTATAGGATTGTCTCAATAAGTCTAAACAGACACTGTGCAGGAGCTCATTTGGGAGTATCAATTATTTGGTATGTCAGACTTTTGTGATCTCAGTTCTAAGTTGTCTGACAGATAATTTAATTTGGTGATATATTTACCGATATGAATGACGATGAATATGATCATTTTAGAAAAGTGCTTGAAACTGATTGATATTATGAAAAAGTTTCGATTAATTTCGATAATTGCTATTTTAAAATTAACATCATACTAGTAATTGGAACCTACTGTTTTGTTTTCATAAACAAATAAGATTACGGAATATGGTCAACTAAAGATGATGGTCTAAATGTGTTAAGACTTTATTGTTTGATATTTCAGAAGTCTTTAAATAGAAATCGAACCTATCAGCTAGTCATTTATGTCATGAATGTCAGTAACTTGAAAGAAAATAATACCGAATTAACTCAGTTAAACTTAAGAATGCTGTATTACAGCAATTATGTTTTTATAAGCCATTAACAACATAAATACAACTTTTGAAATGATAGGCATGATATCACCTTCCTTTAGCAAATGATGCACATTCCATTTTTCCGAGAAATATGATCAAGTAAATAAGGCATGCAGTATGTTTGTATATGTACAGTACAAGGACTTTCTAATTTCCATGCAAATCTATTAAACATGTCTAATTTCAGGAAACGGTAAAAGATCGGGACCCACAGAACAAAGTCAAGACATGGATTTAAGTGACAAACAATTCATTTTGCGACAGTTACTTTTGTCGGACAAAACTCCTTTGTTAGAACGAACTCCGTTATCGGACAGAGATGCTATATTGGATAGAAATGCTTTATCGGACAGAACACCATTTTCGGACAGAATGCGGCAGTTGTCTTTTGGACAAGGATCCGGTAGTTTATCCACAGAATCTGATATTTCACATCCGATGAATATAGACGATATTGAATCAATTTATCCGGATATATCTTTTGACAGAGAACAAGAAATAGAAAAAGTTAAAACCCTCCTTGGAGAACTGGTGAGTTTAATTAAGTACAAAGTTTTTTTGTCAATTTTTATTTCACAGAAGTTTATTATTCATTTGATCTAACAGGCGTAAAGCTTTACGCATAATCGGTTGTTGAACCCTTTTACGATATACTGAGCATTCACTTATTTTCGTGGGAAACTAATTTTCATAGATTTGTTTGCCAGATTGATTCACGAATTCAAGACGGCCACAAAATATAGTATTGAACGAAAATCAAAAGCATGAAAATAGTCATATTGTACCATCGAAAATGTCATTTTACCGAAAGCCACACAATTCTATGCCCATGAATAAAAGTACATGTGCCGACTTCGAAACAGTCTCGAATTTCATGTACCAGAAAATGTTATACATAATGGTAAGTTGGTAAAAAAACTGTAATGTTAATACAACAGTCTTAATGTCTCGTCATTATTATAGTTAATACTAATAGGGTGCATTAGAACAGTTTTGACACTGTTTGCATGTTTCCCTAATTTTATGATCTTATACATATGGAATAAAGTCGTTTCGGCGCATAAGGAGTTTCTACACTGAAACAAGTCTAGAAGACTCCGAACATTAATTGAATGGACGACTCTAAGATAAGAAGTCATTGTCTATGCTTCTCAAGTCTAGAAAACAATGTTAGCAGGTTACTGCTTTTACGTACTTCACAAATAATTTGTTACCGTTGCCATCGCTGTCTTAGAGTGAAAGCATTTTTTCTTTCGTGTGTGGAAGAAAAACGACTAGCGAATGCTAATTTTGAGTAAATGTAAAGTATGTATTGTTTTGTTTTTATTTTCAGTTGCTGAAAAGACGGGTAGAGGACTCTGACGAGTACATTTTCAAGCGATAGTGATACATGCTACATGACCTTTTAAAGGTCACAGCAACGTCTCCCGCTGGAAGTTACTTGGAACTTCTCATGACATTTTATTCAATTTATTTAATTTTTTATCACTTATTCAGAAACACTATCTTCTTAAAAAATAAGTTGGAATTTTATTTTCAAAAAAATAAAAAATAAAAAGGAAATTAAATTGTATACCGAAAAATAATTATTTCGTGATTAAAAATTAAATAACCTTTTCGAAATTTTGCACGCTTGTTCATTGTTTGGGTGTTCATGACTGTTCTTTATGAAAACCAGAAATTACATTTCTTCCATAATTTGTATACACCCCTCAATCGTTTTTAAACAACCATAGATTGCTTGGAGGAATGCAATGCACTAGACACCATATATGTCTTTAGATCGATGCAGAATTGTATCGCTACAAATCATAAGTAATAACTTCGATTCCAACGGTTTTCGAATCCAACGGTTTTCAAAACTCCTGAGATCGTAGGATGACGACTTGAAATTATGTTTTCCCGTACCCGACCAAACTTTTCAAGCTACAACGTTTTCATTTCAAAAGTACACGGTAATCGATCTGAGCTATTCGGCTGTTTTAGAAATGCAAACACTTTTTAAGGTGTTGCTCCGTTCGTCGTTGCTAAGTCATAGACAAAAAAGAAAACTATCAAAATCTTTCAAACGGAACAAGGCAGCTCAGTAAAACATTACACAAACTAATGTTATAAATGTATGTTTAATTTACATATGCTAAGAACAGTTAGAACAGTAAAAAAAATTCCCTAACATTCCATTTGTAAGTTATCACAAAAACGAAGCAACACCAAACATCAATATAAATGTCTTCATAAGTATTGAGTTACTGACAAAATTATCTAAGGTCCTCGGTCTAACAAACGTTAACAATGTGAGTTATTTGTAAAAGTGTGTTTGACCTTCAATTTCCTGGTCGCGAAAATGGATGACCAAAAATAAGAATGTTGATTTCTCTGTTCATAATATTTAAAGTTCTCTTCAAGGACCTAAGATATTCTTGCCAGTATCATTTCGCTCATGTTGGCATTGAATTGTTGTTTTGTGTTGCTTAGTTTTTTGTGATAAACTGCAAATAGAATTTTAAGGAGTTTTAAGATCTAATTATTTTTCTTTATTGTTTTAACTTCTCTTTAAGTATGTAAAATAATAATACACTTATAGCATAGATTTGTGCAAAGTTTGAGGGGACTGCATTGTTCCATTTAAGAGATTGTGATATTCTTATTTTTAGATATGACATAGCAATGGCGAACGGAGCAATGCCTTAAGTTCAAGCTTGAGCGTTGAACTTTAAATCAGTTCCTATTTGGCATAAACGAATCGAATTCTATTGTATCATTGCAGGTGCCGAACGAATAATCACTCTCAAAAAATGTGTGGTTGTTTTGTTGTTTTTTTTCGTTCCGATATGAATTTTAAAAAATGTTTTTGAACTAATTTAGAAATAAAAGAACATTCATGAAACAAGTATATAAACGAAGTTCACGCCTATTAAACAGTGTAGTGTTTAGTGATCCACGGATGTATCGCCTGTTTGCAAGAAGTTGAAATGTTGGTCATTAATATTACAAGAACATGCTATATATGCTTGATTGCATTAAATTTAAGGGCCAAACGTGGTTTTAAATAGGAGCAAGTGCATCAGCAGTAAAATCTTGTTTCTAAATCAAATGTTGTTTGTGCAGACTTTAAAGTCTAAGTTTCGTGTCAAAAGCACAGTTATTTCAAACCAATTTGCAACTTTAATTTCCAGATAAATGTTTTTTGAATCTTTGAACAAAAAAACTAAATTACAAGTACTTTAAGAAAATACGCAACGTAAGTTTCATGTTAAATTCCTTTGGATATAATTTTCAGATAGTATTCACACATGACAGTTTCTTTAAATGTTATTTAGTTATTTGGTTTCTTGACAGGGAATGTGAGGATATATTGCCGGTCTTGGTGTCATATTACCCGAGCCGCAGGCGAGGGATAATATGACACCCAGACCGGTAATATATTTTCACATACCCTTTCAAGGAACCAAATAATTGTTTTATTATACTGCAAAGACTTTTTCAGACAAAAATAATAAGAAAATATCGATTTTTTATTTATTTCGCTTATTTAATGCCGCATTGCCTAATTCCCCTCTGAGAACCTCAATAATTACATGTCCGACGTCATATATTTACCTGCATGACGTCACTTCTATAGAAATTGAATGGATTATCGATTTGATATTTATTTACAAAATTTGAGAATAATCTGATCGTTTTCAACGTTAAAAACATAACACAAATATTTTCTGTAACACTTTTAGTAATCCATAAGCAAACGGCTTTATAATTTACAAGATCGGCTTCAAATTACGCATTTTTACGGAAATTCAAAACAAAATGGCGGACGACAACAAAAGGTGTGAGGTCAGAGAGGGAAATTAAGGCACGTGCGTTCATATCTACGGCCGATCCGTAAATACGAATATACATCAACGGCAAATTATCCAATCAAATTCAAGCAAATTTCTTTGCAGTATAATAAAATAACTTCAGGTTTCTTCAAGTCAGATATAAGAAGCATCACCCATAGAATAATAATAAACTTGGAGTTGTTATTCTTTTTCATTTGTTTTCATGTTGATGATATAGTTTTTTTTTTTAAAATAATGCCAAAAGGGCATGTTTCATAAGAAAGCGCAACATTAAATTTCATGTTTAAATCATTTTAAACTGTAATCACTCGAAAAGTCAATTATTCTTGTTGTCATAAATAGCTTTTTTCACGCAAACGATAAATGTTAAGTATCGTTATAACACTCTTAAGTCATAAAAAGTAAATTACAGTTATTTTTAAATTATGTTATAGATCTGTTCACGCAAATGACATATTCCAAGTATTGTTTTAATTTGACAAGAACTTTCAAAGTTATAAGCAACATTGAGCTTCAGGTTCGAGCCATTTGAAAGGGGCATAACTCTACAAATAGTTCATGTTAAACCATCATTCGTGTTGACCGAAATATATTGTCTATTTGTTCTTGCATGTGCTAAATTCAAGTACTTAATCACAATAATAATGATAGAAATAATAAGTTTTGTGACTACCCGTAGATGCCGCCGATGACGCTGTCGGACAATATTACAGGTGTTCACTAAAATAAAAATAATGCAGGTTCGGTTTAATTGAGCCTGTTTATGGGCAGTCAGGGAAATGCATATTACTGCCCACGCCTATTAGCCCGCGGTTGAGCGCAACTCAATATTTGCACCAATAAACAGAACAAATGTGATCAATCCCAAACGATGGCGTTAGATATGGAACTTTCAATGCGATATTTTCAGATTAATACCATTTCATGTTCAGCGGCGTATGGTCCCCAGATAAAAGAATGAATTTGAAGTTGGTGCATCATAGAACCTGGTTTAAACCCCGAGTGGAAAATTGTTTTGAGTTCCAAGGCGACAATCCCTCGGGTTGTTGTATGATTATTGCTGTATGATAAGGTTGTGTTTTCTGAGTGTGGCTATTCCTGATTTTATGTTTTCACTTTTGTAATTGTATAAAAAAACAAAGATGGCATAATTGTAATAGCTACATTTTACACTGACGACAATTTGTTAACTGAAAACAGTTTCGTTTTTTGTGCATCAAAAACGGAAGGATATAAATTAATAAGTTTTTTTTAAATCGAGTCCACATTAAAAATATTAGACAAGTGTTTTGTGGGGTTAAATTATGACCGTCTTTATTTAAATATCACGGTGTCAACAATATAAACATTCATAATGAACACCTTATGAGTTTGTGTTGCACTGACATGGGACGTACATTTTTATTTGATTTTTTCGTGAGCATGTGTTTATAAAATGATCAATTTCAAAAAAGAAACCACAAAAATTAATATCAGTGGCAAAACATTTCTAGGGTGCACCGACCTCACCGATGTTTAGACCATTGGCATTACTGAAGCGACTGAATACGGCCTCCGTACTACACACATGTTTTTGTTGATTTCAAACGAGTTAGACTTTCGATAAATTATTCATAAAGTTCTTTGGAGAGTTTTCTCCACGTTACTTTCATACCACTCCTCAACCCCTGCAACCATTGCCACCGTCGTGCAAACAAAGAGGTAAGCCAAGCGAACAACTGTAAATAGATTTATCACTAAGCATGCAATGCAGAGCGCTAAAGAATATCATGTCTTAAGTTTTTTTTGAATTTACAATAGCGGAGAAATTAATATTGCCTGTAATCTTTAAACATAAATTAAATCACCATAAAACACTGATTGAAAACTTCATTGATGAAGAATTGATTTTGAACTGACTACATCTGTATTTTTAAATAAGGATGGGTATCAGCAATCAAAAATTTTAAAAATAAATTCTCCATTTTCAAAAGAGAAATTTAGACAGAAAAGTTAAATAGGCATATCAGGAACGGCCACATCCAAAGATAAAACCTCTATACCTAGCCAAACGAAGACAGGACCAACGCATGGGTTATAAAATGATCAATTAAAAAAAGACACCACAATCAATAAACGAAAATGAGCACCCGATGGGTAACTGCCTTGGAACGGTCAGTTGCTAAACAATTGCCACTGGTGGTTCAAACCAAGTTCTGAGTTGCACTTACCTCATACTTTCCCAAACAGGTTTTTATATGAACAAACACGTACACCTTGACTCGGTGAATAAGCTCCAACCCACCCATCAACTCGACAATGTTGCGTGCCTGAGCACACAAACATTATAACACATAACAATCTAACAGCCTTGTCAAGCAAACAAGCAGATACTCAAAGGCCGTACTGAGACCCGAGAAAAGATTGAGCTTCAATGTTGAAAAAAGTAAAATGCGCTTATCAGGAAATGCCTCATTCAGCAGACACAGCCTCACCACATAGCCAAGAAGAAGAGAAGAAGAGAGAGCATGGTTTACAATTTAATGAACTTCCTTTTTCTTAACGTCAATAAAACTCAGAAACTCCTGTCACCGCCTTATAAGATAAGAGCCAAAGGAACGATCTACTGTAGAAAGTTTAATCATCAAGCGTGCAGTGTGCTTTTAACTATTCCGTTCCCTTGCATTACTTTTGGGTTTATACATGGATGTAAAAAGAGAACTTGCTGGGTGTCAATTGCAGTTCTACTTGGTTTCGACTCATATTCGGAAAAGCTACATCAAGAACACAGCGGTTTTGGATATTACTTAGAATAAAATTTAGAATCAGTGTTGAGTGAACGCAAGACAAATTGCCTACTATTATTGCAAAAAATGCACAAATTACCATATAAGCAGAATCGTTAAACTATTGTAAAATGGCTATAAGATATAATTATGTATCTAAATTAAGTTATCGCTTAGGTTTCCTTAGTTGGTGCACCTCAGAGACACGTTTATTCGTACGGTAATATCTATATGGTTATAAAGATGAATGCCATTACTTCCAGGAAAAATAATTATTATACTGAAAAGAATTTCCCTTGAATTTGATTGGATAATTTGCCGTTAATGTAAGTCCGTATTTTCGGCTCAGCACATGAGTTTGTGTTGCACTGAAATGAGACCTACATTTTTATTTGATTTTTTCGTGAGCATGTGTTTATAAAATGATCAATTTCAAAAAAGAAACCACAAAAATTAATATCAGTGGCAAAACATTTCTAGGGTGCACCAACGTCACCGATGTTTAGACCATTGGCATCACTGAAGCGACTGAATACGGCCTCCGTACTACACACATGTTTTTGTTGATTTCAAACGAGTTAGACTTTCGATAAATTATTCATAAAGTTCTTTGGAGAGTTTTCTCCACGTTACTTTCATACCACTCCTCAACCCCTGCAACCATTGCCACCGTCGTGCAAACAAAGAGGTAAGCCAAGCGAACAACTGTAAATAGATTTATCACTAAGCATGCAATGCAGAGCGCTAAAGAATATCATGTCTTAAGGTTTTTTTTGAATTTACAATAGCGGAGAAATTATAAAATATTGCCTGTAATCTTTAAACATAAATTAAATCACCATAAAACACTGATTGAAAACTTCATTGATGAAGAATTGATTTTGAACTGACTACATCTGTATTTTTAAATTAGGATGGGTATCAGCAATCAAAAATTTTAAAAATAAATTCTCCATTTTCAAAAGAGAAATTTAGACAGAAAAGTTATATAGGCATATCAGGAACGGCCACATCCAAAGATAAAACCTCTATACATAGCCAAACGAAGACAGGACCAACGCATGGGTTATAAAATGATCAATTTAAAAAAGACACCACAATCAATAAACGAAAATGAGCACCCGATGGGTAACTGCCTTGGAACGGTCAGTTGCTAAACAATTGCCACTGGTTGTTCAAACCAAGTTCTGAGTTGCACTTACCTCATACTTTCCCAAACAGGTTTTTATATGAACAAACACGTACACCTTGTCTCGGTGAATAAGCTCCAACCCACCCATCAACTCGACAATGTTGCGTGCCTGAGCACACAAACATTATAACACATAACAATCTAACAGCCTTGTCAAGCAAACAAGCAGATACCCAAAGGCCGTACTGAGACCCGAGAAAAGATTGAGCTTCAATGTTGAAAAAAGTAAAATGCGCTTATCAGGAAATGCCTCATTCAGCAGACACAGCCTCACCACATAGCCAAGAAGAAGAGAAGAAGAGAGAGCATGGTTTACAATTTAATGAACTTCCTTTTTCTTAACGTCAATAAAACTCAGAAACTCCTGTCACCGCCTTATAAGATAAGAGCCAAAGGAACGATCTACTGTAAGTTTAATCATCAAGCGTGCAGTGTGCTTTTAACTATTCCGTTCCCTTGCATTACTTTTGGGTTTATACATGGATGTAAAAAGAGAACTTGCTGGGTGTCAATTGCAGTTCTACTTGGTTTCGACTCATATTCGGAAAAGCTACATCAAGAACACAGCGGTTTTGGATATTACTTTTGAAATATCAAAATTTAGAATAAAATTTAGAATCAGTGTTGAGTGAACGCAAGACAAATTGCCTACTATTATTGCAAAAAATGCACAAATTACCATATAAGCAGAATCGTAAAACTATTGTAAAATGGCTATAAGATATAATTATGTATCTAAATTAAGTTATCGCCTAGGTTTCCTTAGTTGGTGCACCTCAGAGACACATTTATTCGTACGGTAATATCGATATGGTTATAAAGATGAATGCCATTACTTCCAGGAAAAATAATTATTATACTGAAAAGAATTTCCCTTGAATTTGATTGGATAATTTGCCGTTGATGTAAGTCCGTATTTACGGCTCAGCCGTAAATACGAAATGCACTTGACTTAAATTCCACATCTGGCCTCCCACCTCTTGTTGTCGTCCGCCATTTAGCTTTAAATTTCGCGAAAAATGCTCGCCACTGACCGTTCCAAGGCGGTCACCCCTCGGGTTTTCACTTTCGTTAATTGTTTGTGGCGTCTATTTTGAAACTCTTTCCTAATTTGTAAAGCGATATGCTCAGGGATTATTAAAATCGTCCCAGAGAATAATTGCATAATGTTTTCAAAGTTGAAAACAATAAAGTTAACCTAAAATTTGAAAAATAAAAATCGAATCGACATACCCATTGAAGCAACATTGAAGTGACGTCACTCAAGAAATTAAGTGACGTCATACAGGTAATTTGTGAAAAAGGTGAAATATGCATATCAGAAATTCAGAAAAAACAGCCTTCCCACACAGTCAAGAAGAAGAGAGAGGGAGAGAGCATGGTTAATCAAATGATCAGTTTCAAAAAATGATTAACAAAAATGAGAACCCGATGGGTTACCGCCTTGGAACGGTCAGTGGCAAATCAGACAGTGAGGCTCTCAACGGGAAAATGTGCCGTTTGAAATAAAATGAGCGAAATATTTAAAAAAATCAACAATGTTTTTTATTCTGTTTTGCCTGAGAAATTCGTTGTAGTATAATAAAACAATTATTTGGTTTCTTGATAGGGTGTGTGAGGATATATTTCCGGTCTGGTTGTCATATTATCTCTCGCCTGCGCCTTGGGTAATATGACACACAGACCGGCAGTATATCCTCACACACCCTGTAATGAAACCAAATAACTATATATTCTTCGCGCTTGTCTTAATTGTCTGAAGTATTTAAAAAAAAAAAACACAACAAAAAAACAACATAATGCCCAATAAATTATCTGTATTAAAATCAACCAAAGCATCATTCATTCAGCAAAATACCCGCTTAGTCAATGTAAAAACTTCTTAAATAATACAGCCTACGTTATGCCACTACAGGATTGAAGTTTATTAAGCTGCGATTGGAAACCAGTCTCAAGTTTCAAGCATCTTATTGGCAGAAATGGCGACCAGTCGCCATTTAAGCCAGTCAGATACTTGAGGTTTGAGACTGCTTTCCATGCTCAGTTTTATAACCTTGGGCACATGTATATTATGATTCGTTAGACAAGTCTTTCTTGTTGTCCGAGTTGAAGAGTAAATACAAGATGAAAAATATCGCATCGAAGGTTCCATGTTCACCGCCATATGGATACCATCGTTTGAGATGGATCGAAATTATACTGTTTACTTGTGTAAATAGTGTGTTGCCCTCAACCCCGGGGCTAGGCGGCGTGGGCAGTTATATGTATTTTCATTCCTGCCAATGAACAGGCACAATCAAACCTAGCCTGCTATATATTTTTAATTTGTCCGGTTTGATGGCTTCAAAAGTTCCCTTATCATCGACTGTAACATATAACTGAAGGAATTACTTAGCAACTTCAGAAAATGTTAAAATACTGTTGTTTTTTTTTATTTTCTTGATAAGTATGACGGTGATTCTATGAAGGTGTTCTCCCTCATATATCTTTCACACTTCCACTTATTACACTATTTTTACTTTTATTTTTTACGTCTATTATTTACATATCAACATAATGGTCCTTTAGCGGAGATGCAATATTGTCATCAAGATATCGGCCCTTGGCTATAATCTGAAAAATACACATTTGGGAATGAAATATAACGAGGTACTTATGATTGATTGCATTGTCTCGACCGGTGGCATATTCTCACTTTATTACAGAACTGTCTATAGTTGTAAAACATCAAACAAAGCATAAACCAATAACAAACTCACGCGCTATTTTTATTAACCAACTGGGCAATTACCTCGAAGACCCCTTGATTCCATAAAAATATGTTACACTGTTTCAGTAAAATTTCAACATTTTAACACTACGCTTGTGTTTGATGCTAAATCTAGATAACTGCAACTATATAACTTTCGGTTTTGTTTTAATTCAAGGTTCTGAAATATATCTTTCAAAACAGGAATAAAGTTCTTTTTATGAAAGAATGGTTTTATTGAAATGTTCGACAGTCTTAAAAGATCTCAACAGCAAACGAATTCTGAACTTGTGACGCTTGAAGATATAGCGACCTAAAACATTAAAAATTAACTATTTTAAATCGAAGTTTTCTTATTCTTTTGTGTCATATAAATTCTAGTGTTACCCATTGGGCAGAGTTTGTTGCTGGTCTTTTTTATGTGAAACTATTCCTTTTAAACATGAAGATGCCGTTATCGAGCCCTTTAGAAACATCATGGGTTTCTTTAAAAAATACTTTTAACAGTTAAATGTGCATATCAGGAATGGCCACATTCAGAAAACACAATCTACCAATAATAAAGGAGATTTCCAGAACAAAACTTTCATTCGGATTTCATTCACATACGATTTATTAAATAACGAGTGTTGTTGCAATAGGAACGGACTTCTTCTTATGTGACACGCCTGCTTTATTGGTCAGTTACAGAATGACTGTGCTGGACAAATAGAATCAACTGACATCTTTAAAAAACAACAATTTCTCTGTATCAGCAAACTCAAACGATAACGGTAATGGACGGTGACAGTTTGTTTCATCTGCACTTTTCTTTACAAATACAACTATCTTACAAAGAATAAACGGAAATGTTGTGTATGTGTATAACTGTAATATAGATAGCTTTTGAATTTCAAAGTATATCGCATTTGAATTTGATTATTTGGGTTGGTTGGAGAATGTCAAACTAAATTATGGATGGTATTTATTATCACAATATTTGCGGATAAAAGTACATAATGAAGTTTAAATAACTTTTGCTAACACAACATGACGACTCGTGATCACGTTAGCGTCATTGATAGTCCTCTTGGGATGAAACATAAACCAAGTACATCGAAAAACGAGTGAAACAGCATGTTTTCATAATTTAAATATTATAAAACTTAGAAAATTGTAAGCACGCATAAAGAGGTAATTTGTAGACGCATACAATCACTTAACAGTTTGATAGAGTATGAAAACGTTAGCTTATCAGGTGTACTTTGACGAACTGTCATTTATTCAAGCGAGTCTATGTAAAACTTTCATCAAGCACCAGGTTATCAACTGTGATTGCAGACGTTATAAAACATAATAAATATCACCAGGACAGAAGAAACATGCTAACACATTAAAGAAGCTTTGCCTGTAGACATATGACAAAACACGTAATTATACAGTCACGAATATGTAACCGATCTTGCTTAATACGTGAACTGTATCAATAAACAATATATTTTTATGTGCCTGTGATTGCGTACCACGCAACTCGTGAAGGTAACGTCCATGTAAATTTGGTTTAATTAAGTCACGCCAGAAATAGGATAATTAAAATTTCTTTAAATGTTATCCTAATTAGAACGTATTTAAATAATTGTCCTCAACTGTTATCAATATCACCTGACATAAACTGAAAATGAATACAATGGACGACAATGAGCATTAGACGTGTTGGCAAATCTAACCTGTAGCATCATATTTAAACAGACTGAACTAGTAGTATGTTGGTAGCAGTTAACGCCGGGAAATCACACGTGGCAAAGGTAAGGGCTTTTAAGGTTCTGACTTTTAAACAAAATCGCGACAATACGGATGACCTCTTTTAACATTTACGATGTAACAAATTAAATATTCAACTTAACGAGTGGTTAAATTAAATAAGCATAAATACCATTTTAACGTTCAGCATCATATGTCACTTACTAAACTAAGCGAGACTCCATTAAAGCATAAGAGGATAAATGATTTAAAACATAACTTAATGCAGCCGCTTTCTGTTAATATATTCCAATTGCATATTCCTCAATTTTTGAAAGATGCCACATTTTAAAGAAATATTTTAAAGTACGTTATATAGCCGACACATAGATTCGTCAAATCATATTACTTAAAAAATTGTCGAGCATGATGTGATTTCCAAAACGTGTTTTATTGTTTTACATGTAATAACTCTAAACTTTCTCCAACAGTTTCCACATGCTCACAAACCCACAAATATTACACAGCTATGAAATGCCTGATATTAGGACTTTCAGACCTTTGATCACATTTTGTTTTTTGTGTTCTATAGGTTTTGACAGTTGTTTAATACATCTTTGTGACAATTTTTCACCAAATTAACAAAGAGTAAATTAGTGCAATTAGTTAACGTAAATGATTATTACACAGAGAAAAAAAGATAAGTTGGTTGACCCGTAAGAAAAGTTGTTTTCAGTGTATATTTTTATTTCAAATTCGTTAATGGTTCCCAGACGTTGTAAGAACCAGTTGATATTAACTAAATGTCTTGCTAATTGTTTTGACAAAATATTATACATTTGTAATTGTATCGTGTCAAAAAATATTCTTCCCAAGACAATGTGGCTGACTGGTCAAAACTGCATACAGTTTGAATGAGGAGAAACCATGCAGAACATGCAAACTTGAAACAGAACCAAAAATTAGGTCTTTAAAAATACTAACAATCATTTACTGTTGGATCGCCGCATAAATACAGTTAATAATGTTTGTCAAAACGATTTCCTATTTTAACACTGTTTTTTCTGTATGAAGTAAATGTTTGTTTCTAAACGACTGCAATCCATAAAATAAATTAAGGTAATTACTGTCTGTCTCATGATCTTAAGTCAACGACTTAGGTTATAGCAATTATAACGATTCTAGGAAACAGATTTTCAAATTACATCTCAATAATTAAGTTGCAGTGGAAACATTCTTCTATGTACTTAAAACGTTACTGTGTGTCTGCATTCTGGGAAGATGTAAACATTTAGTTAATTACACAGACTGGAAGCAACTGAAAAAAGAACAAAATAACAGATGAATAAAGTAAGGAAACCTAATAAATACAACAAGATTTTATTTGAATATTTTAACTACTGCATCTTTATATCGAAAGCGACATCAGTACAAAAATACATTCATTAGTATGTACGAAACAACCGAAAGAATACAACTGTAAGACCGATAAGAGCTGAGCTGGTGCAAACATTTTCAAAGATTTGGAATTCTGAAATCAAAGTTTACTTAGGAAAGAATAACAAGGCAGAAACAAATACAAAATAAAAATATTTTTGATTAGCATTTGCTACATATGCATTAAACTAAACGTTGACGTAACTGCACAGAGTTGTATGAGATGAGTAATGCTTTTTACAACCCCTGTATTTGCGTAATGCAGTTTCTTTTTCCCGTAAAATAAAGCGCTCACAGATTTGTTTTGAATAATATAACATGCGGGTAAAATATGCATATGTGTACAATTATTCAAAAGGCGGATAGACTTAAAATAATGATTATGGAAAAAAAACATAGAGAAATAATGTGACGAGTTGACGGACCGACGTACGAACGGAAATATTCTCCCAATATAACCAGATTCACTCTCCTTAAAAAAAGATTTATTACGAAAAACGTCTTAAATCAAATCATGCAGAGTCGTTATCATTTACATGAATCAACATTCTTTATTCCGAAATTTAAAAAGAGTTTATTGAAGAAGTGCGCTTTCGTAGCATTTTGCATTACGAGCTTAAAAAGAGCTAATGAAAGAAAGAGAGGCAGAAAGAGATCTACATGTATTCATTTTAAACAATAAAATATTAAGACCGAACAGTCAAGCATTTACCGGATTTTTCTTTGAACGATGTTTAGATGTTTGGAAAACCTAATCGTTTTGAAGAAGCTAGAAATACGTGATCGTAAATAATAGCCCCTTTTTACAGCTGCTCCTTTGGCCGTAAATTGTTTGTGAATAGACATTAGTCTCTGATTCACTGAATCTAAGGACTGGAGAAGGAATTGAATGTGTACCACACAATTAATTCTATCCGTTATTCTTCTATTATCAATGTAAAACATTTCAGATGCCCGGCTGAAACGCTCATCGCACAAAATCTTCACCGTGCAAAAAGTGTTATCAGATTTCTGTGTCTCGTGGTGAGAAGTAATTAGAAGTTGTCTCATTACAACAAATCTTAATAGATCTCAACCGATTGACATTTCAGTTGCCACACAGGATGTAAAATTAATTTTATTTTACTTTATCTTTTTCATTACTATTCAGATTTATACAAATGTGCATTCTATTTAATAACATTGATATCTCTGTCATAGTATAAATGTTGTAAGAAAATATAATGTCTTAACGCTTTTACAGTATCGTTTTGTTTAATTATTTAGCTAAATTTATTTTGTCTTTAAGTTCACTAAATTTATACTGTCGGTTTTGTTCGGCAGCTCAGTCAGTAGCGTTGTCGGAATTGAATGGATAGGCGCTGTAGCCCTGGCGGTACGGGTTCGCTCCCAAGTAGAGGCAAAATCATTTTATATCAAAATATGCAACTCTGTTGCCTGAGCTATTTTAATTATTTGCATTTGTATAATTAACAAAATGTTGTAATTAATTTTATAAATGGTTATCAGGTCAATTCCGAAAGACAAAACTTACAACATTTAGAATATGTTCAAGTTTAACCTTCTTGTTTCTTTCTTTCCTTTAATCATTTATTCAATTCTTATCAAACGAGTTCATGTACCTAGCAATTAACTTATTAGATTTAACAAACGAGAAATTAATGTCTTGCAAACTACATAATATTTTACTTCGCATCAAGTCTTTAGTGGCTCTATAAATTCGTTATTCAGCTTTATGTCAACATTAATTTCAGTAAATTCTATAACTGGGATGAAATATATGAAATCGGTTTGGCATAATGATAAAATTGAATTTATCTCTCAAATTTTATAATATTATTGAAGATCATTTAAGAAAAAGAAAGACAATAATATTCTGGTATGGCGTCTCTTAATAGACAATATAGAAGAAGAAATTTAGCAAGCCTTCGTGAATAATTTTAATTAAAGCGTAAGTTTTTCATCTATGTTCTTATTTTGTATTGGAAATGTCACAGACTGTACGTATTTCCTATTTCTCAAGTCATTATATAGATCGCAATCAAACAGAAACTGTTTTTCGTCTTCAACCAAATTGTTCGCACAGTGTTCAAAGTCTTTGTTCTACAGCTTTACCAACAAACCCACCTGTTTCTAATGGGTAAAATTCCAAGTCTAAATCGATATATCAAGGAGCGTTCTTTTTTTTCACGTGTTCACACTGATTAAGTTTTCTGGTTTAAAGTAGTATTTGAACAGCCTATATGTCCTCACTTAAAGAATGCGCTGTACGTCTGTTTGCCATTTCCGCAGTAGATATCACCAATATGGTCATCAACTTTCAAAGAGTCACCGTTGACTGAGATTCAATATAGCAATTTAGAATCAAAACATTCATTACTTGTTTGGCTTCATATTAAAAGCTATTTACAGAATTGTGCTAAAGTATTAACACTTTTGGTGATTCTGGTAAGTACTTGTCCTATCAAGTCTAGGAGTGAATCTATGGATGTCTATGAAGTAACGCATCGTCCTGTGCTGTACGTTGTCGTTATGTTGGTGCTTTCTAAAGCCCCAGATAGAAGAGCAGTAGTTCAAGAACACCTTTTGTAAAGATTTAAAACCAGAGTCTTTAATGTTGTGCATTTTGCTGAAGGCGCGTACGGCTCCTTTCCTAAGTGCTTCACCATCTTAAGTATAATCACACTTTTATGAAATTGAACCCAGATACATAACTCCAAGATATCTGTAACTATCTACAGTCTCCAGAATCTAATTGCCTATGTTAAAAGAAAAGTAACAACCCTTGACAATGTTGTACCCATGTCAATTTAGGAACTGAATTTCGTTTTACTGATTTTTATCAGTGTATGAACCGTCAGAATGTTTACAACTTTAAAAACCGATTGCTTAGTTTGAGGTTGGCGCACCGTAGAACCTGGTTTAAACCCCCAGTGGCAATTTGCTTTTCCACTGACCGTTCCAAGGCGGTAACCCCAAGGGTTCTCTTTTTCGTTAACTGTTTGTGATATCTTATTTGAATTGGAATACTTGTAACGGACGTGCTCTCTCTTCCTCTCTTCATTTTCGCTGCGTGGGGAGGCTATGTTTTGTGAGTGTGGCGATTCCTGATATGCATATTTCACGTTTTTTGTATAAATGTTCGCGCCTCAAAGTTAGCTAAGCACCAAGAATATTTTTGAACATATCTTCTGATGTATGACAGTAACTAGTTTTATTTCTTATATTTCTTTTTTACCTGATTAATGACTGATTTAACAATATGGAAAATGTTTTTACAATTTTATTGTTACAAAATGAAGTGGTGTTAATTTTGAATTTGAATGGGATTTGAAACTATCAATGTTTGCAAAACAAAACCAGAAACATATATCTATCTCTGCATTCACTAAATGTATTATGATATTTTGCATTTGACATGAATTTAGTCGAAAACATTTACTCTTTCAGGTGAAAGTAAAGATGGAGTATCTACGAATGTCGGGTACAAGTATGTAACGTAAATTTAATACTGTGAAATAATTGGTAACCTCGTTTGCATGACTGTTGGTCATGGTTGTGTGTACACGGAGAATTTTCTCAACGCACCACTAAACGATTTCCAATGTAACTGCGTATACTGTGGATGATTCGTGTTTAAATTACTTGGTGCTTAGCAAACTGACTTGTATTGATATGAAATATCAATACTTATAAGACCAATTTGTAGACAAAAACGAGATCGTATTTCAAAAGTTTGTACTTAAAACAGCAATTTATAATGGTATGATACATATATAAGAGCTTTAAAGTACAGTTAGCTAAGGTCAAATTTCACTTATGATGTCAAATAGGGGAAATATGGTTTTTTGTGAGTAATAATATTAATCATTAATATAATAAATATATGTATATTATAATTTTCTGCAGTACGCAACAGGTATGAAACTGTAAGTGTAGTCAAGTGTTAGCCGAATTGTAGTGTCCAATGTGATTATTACAGTGTGTTTGGGTGTGCCCATTTATGTTTTGTTTGTTTCTGAAATAATAATTATAATTTAAAAAGTGAAAAATGCATATTAGAAATGGTCACATCTTTGCTTCTAGAAAACACAGCCTCTCTACAAAGCCAAAATGTAGAGAGGAAAATATTGCATGGTTAATACTATGATCAATTTCAAAATAGAAACCACAAACAATACACGAAAATGAGAACCGGAGGAGTTGCAACCTAGAAACGGTCAGTGATAAAACAATTCGCCGCTGGGTTTTAGACCAGGGTTCAGGTTCTCGTATGAACAAAAAAGTACAAGTTGTGTTGGTAAAATAGCTCAAACTCAACCAATAAAATAGACAATTTTTCATGCAAGGTCACTCAAACATATAAAACATAAGAAGCTAATAAAATTGTCAAGCGGAAAGACAAATAGACGAGACTAGCTCCTTGGAGTCAAATCAGCAAGGGACTTAGTAACAGATCGAGACCCAAAATTTCCTACACAGGTAAGCGCCTAGCCACATGACTCGGAGAACGCCCCCTACAGAACAAGCTGGAATAACTCAGATAAACGCGTAAGTATATGACAGTTATGTAACCAACTTTTACTAGTAACAGTACTGACTTGCTTTCTACGGCCGCCACACTGCAAAGTGTACTACTGTGTTGAAATCATTGGATTTCATATAATTTTTAACAGCATAATTCTATTTCAATTACATAGTAATTAGCAACACGGCTCTTATACTTTGTAAAAATTGCCTTTGAAACAAAAACTATCAGATATGTGCCTTTCTTGTGCTACATTATGATTTGATGTAGTATTTTTCATATTTTAGAGAATTTTTTACTATTCAAATTGCTATTTGCTATTGTACTTCGGTAGTAAATGGTGACTTCAGGAAAACATGTAAATAGGGGAACTTTTGTCCATATTATTTCAAATACAGACTGCAGAAGTTATTAATATTGTTCGATTATAAATTGGTGTTCCCTATATGTAGGAACTAGAATATTTGACAAAGAGAGTTACATACTTTGATCGTTGTCAAGAACACTTTTCTTAAATTTGAAATACAACTAAATTTTAAAGTGAACAATCTTTTCGAAACTTGAAATATTCAATTTGTAATTTACTTCTATTCATTTTATTCAGTTTTTAAAAAAGAAGGACATCTTTGTATTTAAATGCAGCACAGTCAGCAGAGCCATTGTAGGTGGACTATGTACACACCTGTTATAGGAAAGAGAAAAATAAAGAACACTTTCTAGTAGGATCAACCTGGCAGATTCAATATTTTCTCGTGTTCAATTTCATTGTCAGTGTTATCTTGAAAGAAAAAGTCTGAAAGAGAAGTTCGAATTCCAATATTTTACCGTTAGCTTTGTCTGGTCGTCTGTCGTATTCGCAATGAAACCGTTTAATAAGTATTTCCGTTACAAAAAGATAACGTTATCGAAGTCTTGGACATGGTTCTCGACTCTAGGCAAGCGAACGAGCTGTGAAATGTAAACCCCATAGGATTTTGCACGTGGGGCATCGACTTAGAAAAATGAAAATTCTATAATGTTAAAATCAAAATCATCTCTTTTATGAGTGTAATGTTCGTACATACTAGAATTTGCTTTAAGGTGGCAATTGTTCTGCAAAAGACCGTCCCAACGCGGTATCCTCTCGGATTCGTTTTTCGTTTAATGTTTGCGGTGACTTGTTTGAAACTGAATATTATATAAACACAAGCTTTCTTTTCCTCTCTACATTTTTGCCAGCCAAAAAGAAGAGAGGAAAAGAGAGCTTGTGCGTGGGGGGATGTGTTTTCCGGGTGTGGCAATTCTTGATATGCATATTTTTACTTTTTTTGAATTAAATAAGAAATGCCTTTGTGGGACCTCACTTTGATGTTTGTATGCAGCCTTTCCTGATAAGCATATCAACTGTTTACTTGTGTAACATTTTTGAATCTTGTTTGTTGCTAAAATGAAAATAGATATGCCTGCAATATTATGTTACTTGTTATTTTTCTAGACATTTTTGCTTACGCCGTGATGCAGTTCATGTTTTTAACATTAGGCGCCTTGCTTCACTTTGTCTGTAAGAAATGGACAGTTTCGACAGTTTATACCAATAATCCAGTCCAAGTTAACTGCATCGTTATTTGTTTTGGTTAATGAAACACAGTCTGGGGAACCGTATTTTTAAATGCCACCAAACGATACAATCAACAGCCGGGACAGTTACAGCAGACTCTGGAAGAATAGAAATCGAATCCTATCATATTTATTCAATAAATAAACAGTAAAGCTAGAAAGCAATGATAACATCACTGACTAAAGCAAGACAAAAAATATCGCAGGCTCGGTTATGAGCACTGATGAAAATTTGAATGATTACTACTCATGCCACCTAGCGCAGCAAAAACACAAGCGAACGTCCAACCAGATGGTATGTATGACGAGGATTATTGAACCATTAGTGTAGTTGTTTCGATTGATAATTTTCTGTTGATAAATGGATTATGGTCCTCAGTCAACATTTTGTCTGATCACGAGACGGGACTTGAACAGAAAAATAATTTCTTTCAACGAGAGATTTAAACACCAGACATGTCAATGACAGGAAAATGCGAAAAGGCATTCAGATTAAAAAATAACGAATAACATGAACACAAACGTTCAGATGAACTATACTCTGGAGTTGTAAATCTACCTTAACTTGGAGGGGAAACATAAATATATAACAAAAACAAGCATCATACTAAAAACAATTAACTATCACAAATAAGGAATCATTGTTTATCCTTTTCCAGAAAACGCTTATACACGGAGATCTCTATAACAAAACCTATATTCGGTCTTACATCAAATATCGCTTCACTTCTTCAAATATAAATACGCAAATAGTAGCAACATCTTTTTGACGTATTTTGACCTAATCATTCACTTAAGGGAGAAATATATTAACAATGTTATATTTTGTTGCTTAAAATTAACAAAACATATTCTAACTATAATATCCATATTTAAACTAAAAACATATTGTCGGCCACTGTTAATATTTTCATTTATTACTATGAAAATAAAACGCATTGAGCATAGACTAAGTGTAACGAATAAAACTTTTTCTCGACGACGACTTGGACATGAGATTCTTTACTTACATTAATGTGACGTGCTAATACAAAAAGCTAAATGTATTCATCTACCCATTTTATGGATTGTTTGTTCCAAATTAAAAAATATCCAATTCTGTTTTTTTTTCATTCATTGTTAAGGTGTCTTATCAGTGAGAGTCTTTTTCTTAATATTTTTCATTAAAATATGGTAAATAACACGGACAAGCATATTGTATTTTCTTGATCAAAATCCTTCTATTAATATGGTTTCGTTACTTTCGTATACATTAATATTTATAACAAAAAGACGATTTGATATCATTTTAAAGTTTCTATTGTAAATTGTGCTGTTGTTCCAATTACAAGATGTTACAACGTGTGTGCTTTTCTACAGCTTGTAACAATATAAATTATATGCACGAATAAAAACAGCTTAACTTTTGAAATTAAGGTATCTATGAAAAGCATAGGGTCCCCTATGGAAACGCATAGGGTCACCCCTGGTAATTTAGATCGCGAAAAATTATTTTAACGTCAAAATTTCTTATTTTTAAACAGTTCCGAGATATTTTTACCGTTTATCTGCAATACTGTATTGGTTAATGACATATATTTAACAAGAGAACATGGATATGTTTGGCGTTATTTTGTATTTTAAGCAATATTTTTCGCGCCAAATTTCTTTCAATATAACATTATCATGAACATGCTCTCTGAAAGTGGTGAAATGGCTGCTAGCATTATTATGTTGAAGGTTTGCTGGACAGCCAATAGAGAATTAAAAAGCATGGAGAATACCCCAAATCCTCAATTCAGAATACATAGCCTTCCCACAGAGTAAAAAATATAGGAACTAGCATAGGTTTACATGCATTATAATCAATTTCAGACAGGTCACCACAAAGAAGGAAAATCAGCACCTGGGGTTACCCCGCTTTCGTGGTTTAGCCAGGTTTTAGTCTGACCAACCTTATTTTCTCGTGCGAACAAGTACAAGTTGTCTTAATAAATTAAATCCACCAACATATCAGCTCGTCAATGGTGAATTCTAAAGCTCACAAAATATGAAAAGGTAATAGAGTTGTCAATTATGACCCCTCGAGACTAGAGCAACTGGGGGAGCCTGTGCATTCTGAAATACGCACAGTACACCCAACCTTTCGATCACTATAAGTTAACACAGGTATTGGTGTGGGAGTCTTATGAAGATCCCCCACGAGGATTCCATAGCAATAATTATTACATACACATGGAAGTTTAAGGTTCCAGTTATACTGGAACTTTCAGCACTGATGGGGGCAAGTGATGAACAGTCAACATAACGTTGACCACGAGACAGAAGCAGATATATTCAGCCCTCAGTTGTTCTTCTCAGAAAAAGCATTTGGTTTGCTCATTAAAAACAAACAAAAACACTATGAATTGTAACTGAGCATTTACTTTGACATTGTTAATACTAGTACCATTAAAATTTGTTACAAACCAAAGAAAAAACGGTAAAACACTTTGGCATGACTTTACTCTTAACCCTTTGTAAGGAAACATGGTGAAACAAAATAACCTACTTTCCAATAATAATTAATGTTATTAAAATGTTCACGTTTTACATGATAAAAAATTCATCTTTCGCAGAAATATAAGTATGGTTTAAATCATTTCTCGAATATCAGGAAAAATATCAGTTCTGTCTGCACAACTATTTCACGTGATACAAAGATATTTTTGGCTATTCAAGTGAAAAATATCTCTCTATCTAAATTAACAGGGGGACCCTATGCGTTTCCATAGAAAATTGCAAAACGATTTGTCGTAAGATTTGAATGTATTATTCTAAACAATTACACGCTTTGCTTTTCAAGAACTCACTATTTGTAAAGTAACAATTTGATAATATGATATTAACGAATCATACAGCTTTATAATCTCTTA
Source organism: Corbicula japonica (assembly GCA_038501625.1). Lineage (NCBI taxonomy): Eukaryota > Metazoa > Mollusca > Bivalvia > Venerida > Cyrenidae > Corbicula > Corbicula japonica. The sequence continues at coordinate 440,922 of JAZAYU010000350.1, read as the reverse complement.
AGTGTTGTTAACATATATATATATATATATATATATATATATATATATATATATATATATATATATATATATATATATATATATATATATATATATATATATATATGTTATAAACATTTTATATATACCAAACCAGTAAGAAATATTATGGTTATAACTCATAAAATATTCAAACTGGCCGTTCTTATATTATTTGGCATCCTTAAATTACAGGAATTTAGGAAATCACGATCATTGTGTTCTGTTAACTCGTTATACGATTTTTGTCAACATGTTAAGTCTACAAGTTCTTTCATGAAAGCATAAAATGATAGCATAATATTTCTATATTTGGCATAATTTTCGTTTTAAAATTTAAAACATATGAACTGTTGAACTGGCTTTGTCTAACTGTTCCATTCATTTATACAACAGGTATCGACTCCCTTCAGTGGCTCCTTAAAATCGTCATTTAGCTTCTTGCCAAATTTAACCTTAGTAAAATCTATAACTGAGATGACATCTTTAATTCATATGGTTTGTAATAATACTGATATAGAAAGAATCTTTTGATCGTAAATGACTGAACATTTTAAAAAGCGTCTCCATGATCTCTCGTATGTTTTCTATAAGTAGACAAAACGAATTAGGCATGGGCAATTTTTAATAAGTTTAACGAAACTAGTAACATATGCACTGCATGACATTGGTTTTAGAACTCAGTGAATGTAATTTTCCTTACATTTTACCAAGTAAATAATACCTTAGACTCACCTGTGTAAGTAATTTAAATTAAGTATTTTCTCTAAACAGGAAATTTTAATTCATATATAAAATGCTTATACTAATTGGATTGGTACGTACAACAGCAATAAATAATGATATTATTAAAGAGCTTAGCGACAACAAGCTTTAATAAATTTGATTTATTATGTCAAATTACGGGAAATCTGGTATTACAGGAAAAATTATATTGAACCATAATAAAAGTGTTTACAATTTATCTGCAACACGTAAGAAAATCTTAGATAATTCAGGACTTACTGAATGAAGGTACTTGATGACCCTTCAGAAACCAGAGCTTCTGGAATTAAATGTGTAAGGGCGTCATGGCACAGATTTTTGTTCAAGCTTTTCCCAGAACTTTTATAAAGTATAAAACGCCCACCAGATAAAGCTATTCAATTTTTCAATTTTACTAAAGTTGTTAGTCACATAGGCACCAAGAATATTTTTGGATATATCTTTTGCGATATGCCATTTAGTTTTATTTCTTATGTACCTGATTAGTGATTCATTAACCATCGTTGACAAATGCTTTAACAATTGCAATGTGTTTTCAGAATTAATTTAAAATTTGAATTGAATATGTTTAAGATTAGTCTGTTTATAATTGTAAAAAAAATCTAATTTTCCAAAAACATCTATGGATGTCTGTATCCAATTAATGTCTTCTAACCGTCACATGTGTCATAATTTAGTAACGATCATTCAGTCGTTCAAGTGAAAAAAGTATGAAATATGCATATCAGGAATCGCCACAAAACACTGCCTCCCCACGCAGCGAAAAAAAGAGAGGAAAAGAGAGCATGTTGCTATAAGTATGTCAATTCAAGCACACAAGCAATTAACGACATAAAGAACACTTGGGGTTACCGCCTTGGAACAGTCAGTGACAAAACAAATTGCCACTGGGGATTTAAACCAAGTTCTAGGGGCACCAACCTCACACTTTCCCCAACAGATTCTCATATCAACAAACAAGTACAATTTGTCTTGGTGAAATAACTCTAACTCACCCATCAGCTTACCCTAACCGTTTCGGGTACATGAATGCACCTTTTAAAAATGAAATATGCATGTCAGGAATTGCCTCAATCAGAAAAAGGCTCTTCAAGCAGCCAAAAAGTAGAAAAGAATGAAAATACAGGGTTAGTTCGTTTGCACGGCGGTCATTCAAGGTGTTGTGTAATTGTGGGCTTTCTCAATACATCTCTAAATCATTTCTAACGTAAATATATATAATGTATATTTACAATGATGTGTGCTAACTTTGTGCTTAGCAAACATTGAGTAGTATAGTTTAACTACGGTGTTCATAGATTTAACAAGAAATATCTTTAAAAAAGATAAACGGCGTTGATGGAAAATATTTATATATACACGTATATAAGAAAGAAAGAAATACAGAGAGGCGAAGCAGACAGAGTTTAGTTATTTTATTTTACTTGTTATAGCTGTTGACGAACCCTCCTTGCCTTCTTAGTATGACCTAGAGATTAAGCGACCGAATCATGACAACTCATAAATTCATTGAAAGTGTCTTTCAAAAAAAAATGTTCAAGCTGTTGCAACAATATCATACAGTGATAACAAGTCGATTAAAGAAGCAATGTCTTACATTAAGTCTTGATCTACATTTATTCAGTTTCAATAAAATACCTCTTGTAGAGTTAGAACTCAAGATGAATAAATGTCCTTGAAATTTAATAAAAACAAATACAAATACAACTACCAACTTTTACATAAATTAACTTTAAAAAAAGTGTCCGTCCCGAGTATTGAACCCGGGGCCCCCGCTTGAGAGGCGAGAGTGTCATCCACTACACTACAATGAACTTGTTTTTTGTACTTGAAATTAACATTCAGTATCAAAGGAACTAGAAAGGAACCAGTAAGAACTAGAAATATCTACACTTCTCTTTCGTTTTACACTGTGTAAACTTGTATGCAAGTGTTTACCTGACACCCAAGAATATTCCATATAAAATTGTATTTAAGCCATCAATATTGACTTAACTGGTTATTTAAATCGTAAATATGTTTTTTCTCCAATACAACACCCACTAACAGCCAATCGAAATAATCTATTTGATTTTTCCGCTGCATAATAATAAAAATCCCACAAGATACCTCTCCACCCTGCTAGATGCCTCTCTGGTGTAAATAGATACCAATCGAAATAGTGTATTTCATTTTCCCTCTGCATAATAAGAGAATACGAGTATTATTTACAACATTTCATTGGTCGAAAAACTAGGTCAAAAGTGAGCTTAGACAGCTAACGCCGAAAAAAAATAGCAATATCTATATCTGTAATCAATAAATGGGTGGGAACACGCATCACCTTAGCGTAGCAAAAGTAAGATATCCCTATCAGGAATGGCCAAAAAAAACAGCCTCTCAATACAGCTAAAAAGCAGAGGGAAAGAGAGCATTGGTTTATAAGTTTATCAATTTCGAAAAAAGACACCACAAACAATTAACAAAAATAAGAACCCGAAGAACGGTTAGTGTCAAAACAATATTAAGACATATTGTGTTTAAGACAGGTAGTGCAGTCATTATCAATCTTTAACACATCGTCAAGATACCTCGAGGTGTTGTTAAGGTTGTTATAATATCACCTTAATGTTCGATGAAAAAGACAACATAGATCACTATAATGACGGTATTAAAACAAAGATGCACAACAGGATGCACAATTATATGCCTATTAGTTCTGTATAAATAAAACATAAATATTATTCAGTAAGAACGATAGCGACTTGATCGGGTCTTGACAAGTCCATAAAGTATATTTTCAAAGAACCACTTGTCAGAAAGCTCTATATTTATTACAAGCAATAAAGTTGTTTTTCTCTTTCAAACGTTTTCTTTTTTCAAGGAGACTCGTCTGTCTGTCTCTAATAAAATTAAAAGGAAGTGCAGTGTACAGTGTGGAAAAATCATAAACAAGCGAAACATACTCGAACATATTAAGAATTGCAACAACCAGAAGACACAACTTAAGAAGACAAAGAGAACACCTGAACGTTATTTTATTTATATGTTAACAAAGAGAACGTCAGTACATTATTTTATATAAAATGCTTTAAAACGCCACCTGATTGTCAGTACACTTTTTAATACGTGCTAGTGGTTTCAAAAACTTCTTTGCAATACCAAACAATATTTGTTTTATGTCTGTAAGACAAATGTAAAGATGTCAAAACGGATGATAAAATAGTTGTACAGAGCTGGTGTTAGCCAAACATCTTTCATGTATTATATGGTGTTTAATGCATTTAAGGAAACCAGTAGAATCATATACTGATATCATGTTTCGGCGCAACATTGATTTTAAATTGTGTAATTTGCAATTGTAAAGTGTTGAATTAACAATATCACTCTCTGATAAGAAGTCAGTCTATAGGCATTATTACTATCAAGCTTATCAGTTTTACTATTAGTATAGTGCATCTGTCGCACTATTATTACATTATGAGAAACCTTTTCAACTGGTGTCAATACAAATGTTAATATGTTATGATGAAATTCTCAGATTTTCCTCAATATAAAATGAAAGCATACATGATATTGAGCAACATTAAAACACAAAACAGACATGTGCTCGAGATAAGATGAAACATGTATAATTTAAATAATGCATTCAAGTAAACCAGCTCAACCAACATTAAATATTAGGGATAACACAAAACAGAGATTGGACATCTCTTATTTCGATCTTGGTCATTGAAAATAACGTCGTGTGGCATAGGAAGATAATTAAAATTTTGTCACAGATCGAATAATCATTATTAATATTTATAACTATATTATTTTAATTCAAAAAAAATAAATGAATAAAATTAAAAAATACTTAATTGAAAAAAAATTGAAATATACATATCAGGAAAGGCCACATCCAGCAGACACAGCCTCCCCAAACAGCCAAAAAGTAGAGAGGAAAAGAGAGCATGGTATTACAATAATCAGTTTCAAAATTAACGAAAGTCAGAACCAGAGGGGTAACCGCCTTGGAACGGTCATTGGCAAAACAATTTGCCACTTGGGGGTTTAAACCAGGTTCTGGGGTGCACCAACCTCACACTTGCCCCAACAGGTTCTCGTATCACAAAACAAGTACAAGTTGTCTTGGTGAAATAACTCCGACCCACCCATCGGCTCAACAATGTTGCATGCAAAAGCACACTTATAAAAGATAAGAAGCTAATAGCATTGCAAAGCCAAAAGTCGGGTACTCAATGATCTACCTGAGCTCCTGGAACAAAATCAGCAAGAACACGATGACATGGATAAAAGAAACAAATCGAACTTCTAGGTTCTTTTAAGAAAAGATCTCCCCATAAACCTTCAGAAACTCTTAAACCCCTGCCACCTTCGTGCAACCAAAGACTTAAGTATAATGATCAACTGTAGATTAATCACCAGGCCTACAGAGCGCTGTAAAATATCATATTGGTAACCTTTCTTTATAAATTTACAGATGGTTTTTACGAATAACCGGAAGAAATTAACATTGCCTTTTATCTTCTTAAGTTTATAAATTAAATCTCCATAAAAAAAACTGGCTGTGAAATACCTTGTTGCAAAAGTGATTTTAAACTGCACCTGTATTTATGAATTAGATCTGGGTATCGGCGATAAAACTTGCAAAAGGTTTTCCTTAATTTGTGATACCGATAACCTATTTTTTTCTGTAATGCAAAGATTACGTTCATTTAAATCATTCACATCGTTGCAAGCTCTTGTAAAGCGAACAAGCTGTGAGATATAAACCCCGTAAGATGTTGCACGAGAAACAACGCTTCTAAAAACGGAAAATTAACTATATTAAAATTAAAATCATCTCTTTTATCACATATTTTATCATATATTTTAGTCATGACGTAACTATTTTCAATTGACAAATTTAGATCAAGAAAGTTTGCTTGCTTTTCTGAAGTGTTCGCTTTATTAAGCTTTTAGTTCTTTAGGATAAATCTTATTAACCAGTGATGGAAAATGGTTATTATCTATATTAAATTAATCATCAAGGTACCTCGAGGTGTTGTTAAAAGCTGTTATAATATCATCTCATCTTGATGTTCGGTAGAGAGAGATAACATAAAGTCTCTTTCATAACTGTATAAGTGTGTACAGTAACAATATCACTCTCAGATGAAGAAGTAAGTGTAAACCTATAAAAAGAAGTAAGTACAACCCTATCTCTCCTTTGATTTGCCACTGACCGTTCCAAGGCGGTAACCCCTCGGGTTCTCATTTTTGTTTATTGTTAGTGGTGTCTTTTTTGAAACTGATCATTTTATTAACCATGCACTCTCCCCCTCTCTTCTTCTTGACTGTGTGGGGAGGCTGTTTTTTCTGAATGTGGCGATTCCTGATATGCATATTTCACATTTTTTCTAAAACAATGACTGTTACTTAAATAATTGTACTGTAGCACATAATTTTCTAAAGTCATAATTTATTGAAATTCATCGTGTTCTTGCTGATTTGACTCTAGTCTTGAATTCCCCATTTAGAACGACCAAAAGATAAAATTTTCAATTATTGCACATGGACAGGCTCAATCAAACCGAGCCAGCAATATTTTCATATTTGTCGTGTTGGTGGCTTTCAATGTCCTTTTTTCATCTGTTTCACTGTAGCGTTGCTTGTTGTCAATTTTCAGTAGTAGTCAAACTTTGTTTGCGCAAGTTTTCTTCTTATTCTGTTAATCTATAATATCTGCACGACCTTTCTTCTAATAGATGAAAAGTAAACTTTGAAAGCCATCGAACACGACAAATATTAAATTATTGCAGGCTCGGTTTGATTGAGAAACAAATATGGATGGAAATAAAGATTAAAATAAAATCTAAGACTTACATTGTGTGCAATTTTCGAGACTTTCCGATCTGGCTGTCAGTCTGTAATATTTCGCTAGTTTCCCTCCGGGCTCTCACTCAATGATATTTTCTCAAGATCCTTCTATGGCTGTAGCTCTGAATATTTGCGAGACCTTGCTTTCCTGGATGCAAGTCAGTATTATTTTCGAGATCTTAATTGTAAGGCCGCCAGTTTGGAGTATGTGTGTGTGAAGTTAAGGCAAATACTTTTAAACAACATTTTTATTTTTTTGAGGCTTTAGAAAGGTAACTTTAATAATCTTGGTATATGTTATGATGAACTTTTATTTTTGTCACATTGACGGTACATTCTGCGCCTGTTTGACAACTGCAAGATCTTGAACTTGTATTGACCACCTAGATTATAGTCCTTTATTAATTCTGTGTTCCTCTTCCGCTCGGCTTTGTCATGTCATGTCTATACTGCATCGAAACAATAAATTTTGACCATTGCATTTATTGTTATTAAATACTTGTAGGAAGTGTTTTAATGACGAGTAAAATGTTTACGACCGTCAAATAGACATACGCAGACAGTAAGCCTCCTCATACACTGTAGGGAAAGTATATTGAATATAATATACTATATAATAAATTATCCAAGAGGAAAAAGTAAGAATATTTCAAGTTTAACATGACCGCGACAGACTACAATTTGCAATTTATATATTTATACCAGACCAACCTTTAATGGCTTCGTAAAGAAGGTTGTGTTTTCCGAACATGGCCGTGTGTGTATTTTCCGTAAATTGCGTTGCATACCCATATATGGGCATCAATGGTTAGTAATAGTATTACACTTTTTTCTGAATGTGGCGATTCCTGATATGCATATTTCACCTTTTTACCAATAAATAAAGCCAAACCAACGTATTTCAACGGGAAACAAACGACTCTTCAATTTTAAAAATATACAGTGCATTAATGCATCTAGTAACACGAACAGTTATCAGACCAGGTTTATTTAACAAAAACTGATGTTACAGAAATGAGGCAGTCTTTTCTCATTTTTGTGTAACAATATGATAAGAGGGTTAATAAGACTTAAACTTTTTAACTCTAGAAACACTAGTTGAATATCATCATAACATATCTTTGGGGGGGGGGGGAGGTGCACACTGGATCGTAGAATAGTGCATGCATTTTGAATTAAATAGTATACGATGAAAAATATCTGGATGAAATCTATACTATTAAACGAATAGGTTCGCCGATTTGTCGGAGAAACAGCGCTTGTCCCAAGCTATTCTGTTCTCTGTCGCTGAAACACTCATGCGTGAGATCTTTAGTTGACATTTCATGAAATAATCACTGCGATGTATAAAAATTGATAAAACAGCCTGTACCGAAAAAAAAACACCTTAAAATTAACGATTGCAGCACTCTTGAACGAATCTGCCAGTCATAGTCTAAATCTGTCCATTAAAAATGGTTACGTCACTCCAAAAATATATTATAAAAGAGATGATTTTAATTTTAATACTGTAAATTTTCCGTTTTTAGACGGCGATGTTCCTCGTGCAACATCTTTTTTATCTCACAGCTTGATCGCTTTCTAGAGCTTGCAATGATGTTAATGATCTCAACGAACGTACTCTTTGCATAACAGAAAATCTTTTAAGACAAGGTTAGCGGTATTACAAATTAAGGAAACCCTTTTGCAAGTTTTATCTCCAATACCCAGATTTTATTCAAAAATACAGATGCAGTTTAAAATCACTTTTGTAACAAGGTATTTCACGGCCAGTTTTTATGGAGATTTAATTTATAAACTAATATAAATTTATAAGATAAAAGGCAATTTTAATTTCTTCCGGTTATTCGAATAAACCATCTGTTATTTTAAAAATAAAGGTCACCAACATGAATTTTTTCAGCGCTCTGCATGCCTGGTGATAAACCCATCTACATATGATCATTATGCTTACCATTTTGGTTGCAAGAGTTTACATGCATGAATTTTTATCGGGATATCTTACACAAGAACCTAGAAGCCCGATTTGTTCCTTTTATCCTTGTCATCTTGTTCTTGCTGTTTGATGCATGGGGCTTTTATCTCGGTAAGAACATTGAGTAACCGCGCTTTTGCTTTACAATGCTATAAGCTACTTATTATATGTGTGTGTGGTTTTGAATGCAACATTATTCATAAAGATGTGTGGGTTGGAGTTATTTTACCAGGACAACTTGTAATTGTTTGTTGATATGAGAACCTATTGGGGCAAGTTTGACGTGGGTGTAGCCTAGAACCAGGTTTAAACCCCCAGTTGCAAATTGTTTTGCCACTGACCATTCCAAGGCGGTAACCCCAAGGGTTCTCTTTTTCGTTAATTGTTTGTGACGTTTTATTTGAATTTGATATACTTATGAAAACATGCGCCATTTTCATCACCTCTTTTTCGCTGTGTGGGGGATGTGTTTTGTGAGTGTGGCGATTCCTGATTTGCATATTTCACTTTATTCAGAAATTGATAGGTTTAAAGTGTCAGTTATTGTGTTTTGTTCTTGTCACATCTGTATCCTTACTTTCCTACATTTATTTAATAGTAATAACTGCTCCACAAATATGTTTATATTCTTTCTAATTATTATGTACATGTTTTGTCTACATGTATATAACCTTACACTCTGTTTCTTGCCAATCTTTGGAAATAGTTGCCTTCTATGGATTTGGATCGTGTAACAGATTAGCACAATTTCTCAGTAACAAAAGGGAGTGTTCACGTCTGAAAGATAGAGCAGTTATACGAGTCATATTCACTAGACAAAAAGAACATCTGAACATTATTTGATTTATATATTAACAAAGAGAACGTCAGTGGGCTGTTTCAAAAAAAAATGGCTGGTTTGGGTTTTCCTGTTATAAAAATGTACAACAAACAGTTACTTCCATTTTCCTACTTTGCAGAGGTGTCACATCATGCCCTTTAAAGATTTGTGAAGTTTCATCAAAATAGCACCATCCGTTAAAAAAATATTCTAAAATAATGGGCAAAAATGTCAGAAGTGTGACAAAAAAGTGTGACACTTTTCAAAATTACATTTGTTCAGACCATTATTTTACAAAAAGCTTGAGTAAAGACAAGTTTTAGTGTTGTTTTATTAAAAGGTGCATTTATTAGGCATCAAATAATGATAAAATTAAGCATATTATACTTAAAGTAATCAAAATTTATGCTATTAAGTCAAGTGTGGTAGATTAGAAAATACCTCAAGAAAATCAATACATCTTTGCTTTATAAATTTATAGGACTTTAAAGATTAATAGTACATATAAAATGTTTTGTGTATCATTAAGTTTAATGTTTCTAGATGCAATAATTATAATATTAACACCTCTATTGAAATTATATTTGCCTGCAGCTCTCTTCAGAAGAAGTCAGCTAAATTTGTCAGGAGTGTGACATTATGCACATACTGCAATATTCTGTCAACATATCCTTTACATGAAAACAAGAGCATGTTTTTTCCTAGAAGTCTATGTCATGTTTTGTTAAATTGTGACAAACAGGAATGGCCTTAGTGAAACATTTTTGAGTACACTGCAATTATGGGGTTGTCAGGAGTGTGACACACTTTCTGAACAATATGATTTTTTTATCTTTATGTGATACCACAAGTTCTAAAGCACTTATATTTGATGCTTCAACATGTTTTGTAACAGAAATACACATTTAAATAATAAGAAACAGTAATACTTGTATTTTAAGCACATAAATTAAAATTCTTTGATTTATTTAATATTGGTCAATAAAGCTCCATAAAAGTTTTGATTCTGCCACATATGAGTATAACTTGATTGATTTTGATCGCAGTAAAGACTGTACAAACATATGGACCAACCAGTCTGGACCTTTTACGAACTTAAATTCTTTACATTTTTTCACTTCACTTGCCATTTTTCAAATGACAATATCTCAGAAACCGGTTGACCCTTTTCAAAAATCTTTTCAGTTCTTTACTCAGTTTCAATAAGCAAAAAATACAGAATAACAACTTTTGAATTTTAATGACCTTTAATTTTTCACTATTTTTTCACTTTTCCAGCCATTTTTTTTAAACAGCCCCAGTACATTATTTGATATAAGATGCTTTAAAAACCACTTCTCGTAAATTATAGGTTACAAACTTATGGATTGTAGGAATGCATCAAATACACATGAATAACCTGGCCTTTATGAAAAATGTCTTGAAAGAGGGTCGCACAAAATTTGTAACAAGTCAGCTGGGTTCTACGACGATTAGTAGGTAATTCACGAAATATTAAACAGATTATTATACATGAGATATATGTGCGTTGGACTTTATCACAGTAATGAAAGTGGTTAACCCTGCAAATGTATAAAAAAAATTGTCTAACTCGTGTTAAAGTTTTCAGTGTAAAGCATTTGAACATGCGTCCGGGGTTCAATGTTCAGATAGGTAGATTCTCTCTAGATTTGTCTAGTAAATAAAATTGAGTAATTTTATATTTGCATGTGCATGTATAGCTTGAAAGATTTTCAATCATTTTCTATATCATCCTTATAATAATAATTATTATTTATTTATAAATGTACTTTGAGACAAAGTAAATTGTTTTCAACAATACTGTTAACGATATAACAGAAATTTAACTTTTTGGGAATTTAAAATACATGAAAAGATTTTTTTCTTTCAGTGCAATGGTTTAAATATCTATAATATTATAATAATTTGAATGTCATATATAAAACCGTGAGACAAACGTATACTTTCTAGTTCTCGTAAATCCTGTACCATCAACATTGTATCTTTTTAATGTAATCGTATGCGAAATTCAATTAAGCGATCTTCTGACAATTATATTTCAAATATTCCCATGAACAAACTCAAGTATTGTTAGTTTTCATAAATGATTGTGTAGCAATCTAATCAGTCATAACATAAAATATTACCGCATTTAATACATCAATTATACATTTTGCTGTACCCCAGTGAATTACATATCCATCGCAGATGACAACAGATCGTTGAGCATAACCTGACAACGATCATATTATACTCGTATTATTCTCTTACATTTCACTTTTAAAGTAGGGTTGTCTTTTCATATTTGTGGCAAACTCTGTTTCCTTTAGAAACAATATGATTTACTAACGCTTTTCAAGACGATATTTTTGTACGCTAGAGTGAAAGTGAGACAGCTCATTTTATCATTTAATATTTGGACATCACAAATAATCAGAGAAAAAGAACTCATGGTTTTACCGCCATGAAGCGATCACAATCTGTTATTTGGTCTTTATACCAGATTATTGGATGCACAAACCTTACACTAAATCAAAAAGCTCCTATGCAGATGCAAACATAATTACCACATTCACTTCTTATCTAACGGAATGAACGGGGCCAAATACATGTTGTATTTTAAATTTTTTAAAAATATTTTCTTACAGCTTTGCTCATATAACCGGTTTTCATGTCTTCTTCATGTCTGTTAATCTTCAAACAATACCTTATATGATACTGATATGTTATATACCACCAACTACAGTTATGCACACCTGTGAAAATTTATCGGCTGATGAATTTTATGAGACGCCACATGGAAGTATGCCGGTTTCGTCTTGGTGGATTTTCTCACTAAAAGTTTGTTGATGTTTGCATCTTTTGTGTAGTAACCCCCGGTGATTTTATCAATTAATTGCTAATAAAGTAGTCATCTAATTTATTTCTTATTTTTTACATGTTTTATTTGATATGTATCATTTGGTTGTGTTTGATGAAATGAAATATGATATTTTATGAAATGTCTAAATGTGCAGAACTTTTCTGTCCAAGTTTATTTGTTTGCAAATCAATTGTTAGCCTGCTTTATAAATATAAGTAAGAATTCCTTAATTATTGTGACCTGTGTACAAGTGACATACATGTAGGCCTAATACATTAATGCAAAATGAACATTAGACCTAAGGGGTGTGTAAGTCACTTTCAAAAACTTTAATGTGTCTTTCTTCATATAACTTCTTTTGAATCAAAAAATATTTTTTCACTCATTTGTTGTTTTTTTTTAATTCGGAGATAACCTAATTTCTTTAGTCAGTTTATAAAAGAAAGACCGAAACAAAGTTTCATGCTTAACGACAATTTCTCAGATATCCATTACTTTAGCATTTAGATAGCATCACAAGGACGATAATTAATTACAAAATACTACTGACATTTGTTTCTTGCATGACATGTTTCATTCGAAATTTCTTTTTTGTAGAAATCTCATATTTTATGAATGTAAAATTCCATGAAAATAGTAGAACATTTAGGACAAGAATTAATGATAAATGACTGATAACTCATAGTCAGATATTGATGGACAAAACAAATATTTACACCCAAGTAAAGCATAGCAAGACATTTCGCTGTCACACAATCAAACGTTATACGTATTCATTTTTTAAACATGGCATAACAAATTATGTAAAATATATTGATAACTGCAATTCAAAATCATGAGCAGACCATATGCGTAGCATAAAATTCTAAATAATGATTTTAAAGTTTACTTTTATATATTATTCTCTTTTTTCTTTCTACTTTTTGTTTGGTTGTATAGGGAGGCTGGGTGAGGCTGTTTCTGTTATGCATTTTTCACTGTTTTTGACAAATTCTCGTCAGTTTTGCATAAAAAGATTGTTATAAATACCACCATTCAGAAAAGACAGCATACTCACACATTTTAAGAAAGAGAGAAATTTAGCACATTTATAATATGATGCATTCAATTAGTCACAATAAACAATTTTAAAAATGAGAACCCAAGGTGTTATCGCTTTGGAACAATCAGAGGCAAAACATTTTACCGCTTTGGTTTTTACAAAAGTTCCAGGATGCACTAACCTCACACTTGCCTCTACATGTTATCATAAGAACAGACAGGTATAAGATGTTAACCGACCCATAACTCTGTAATATTGCATGCTTAAGTACACAAACATATAAACACAAGAAGCCATAAATACACTTTTTAAAAGTTTATGAGCCAGATTCAATTTAGGTGAAAATCTGTCTTCTTAGGTTTCAACTTTTAGCATGTAAATATCATGAATACGATTAAAATGGAATTTAAATGGAACTTGTGAAAATTCTAAAAGTTTCTCGCACGAAACCAGCCGACACATCACCAATAAAAAATATCGCAGCATTCAAGTCGACAAGTGCAAAAATTAAAACAAATCTCGCGAAATACTCAACTTGGTTAAATCCAGACACATAACTCACTACTATTAAAAATTTTATATATTTTGTCTTTTGTAGTGTAACTAAATTTTGTTAAATGTACAGTAGTGCTACTGTTTTGTCAAAAATAACTGCTCACTGCACCGCTCTTAAATGTTTTGTTTCGAGGAAGGCCTGACGATATATTGTGTCTGCTGTCATAATTTTTATGTTAATAACTCTGATAATATGTTATGATATCCGATATTAGTTATTCTAAAGCTGTGTTAGCAATATATGCATGCATGCTCTTACTTACGAACGATGTCAGTTATTAAAACTGTTTTGGTTCTTTGATGCAAGTAGTATTGTTACATGTTTGTTAATTAAGAGCCGTCTACAGTCACCATTGCATGTTCATCGATAAAAAGAAAAATATGAACATCTCTCTAACGGCAATATGCAGTTCAATTTAACTTTGCTTCAATGAATGTTGTTCATGCATGTTGTTTTTTATTTTGCATATGTTAGAACAGTAAATAAAAAAACTGATCTAAACATTCCCTAAAGTTCTATTTACATACATTTACAAACACTAAACAACATAACTGATCCCTTTCTTGCTAACATGAGTAATATGAAAGTTATAGAATAATAAAAAGAATAATGTATCGTGTTTAGATAACAACACTGAGTGAATGTACGGGAAGAATTTTTACAACCGCCACATGGCACTGGCACAAACAACGCTACTGTGGTACTTAAAAATGAAAAATGCAACCTTGAAATTCACCACCGGAGACGAGAACGAATCAAACTATTGCAGACTCGGTTTAATCAAGCCTGTTCATGGACAGTAATGGAAATGCATATTACTGTCCACGACCCATAGTCCCGGGTTAAACGCATTGTGCTTAACGGCCTTCTAAGAGCTTAATTAATTACAGCACTGACTGACTGAATGAATGAAAGTGGAAAATTAATAAAATCGCACAAGTGAACGTATAAATATCTTATTCACAAATAGCGGTTTCTCATCTATATTATGATATGAGACATTATAGCTAGTGGAATCATTCTGACATTGGAAATCACAGACTAGACGCCAGAAATACGACCAAAGTTCACTCAGAGAAGAGTAATTGAAACTCTCGGATAACGTTGGGGAAAAATCAGTCGGTATATAGAGATGATACAATATCTTAATACAGTTATCTGTAAAGATATCAACTAGAATGGTTTTCTGTGACAATAGGAAAGAATGAAGTAGTTTAGCTTATTACATTTGCTTTTCTATATATTAATTAAACAAGCAATAGCTATTTTACACGTGATATATTTTGGTTAAGTTTCACATTACGTTTAAAACAAGTTCTGATTAATTTTCCAAATTTCTATAGCTATTTATATCAAGGTCAAAAAGATGCGAGTCTTATTTTGTGCAACCCTGGTTTGTTTAGAC
This sequence comes from Corbicula japonica, assembly GCA_038501625.1. Taxonomy (NCBI): domain Eukaryota; kingdom Metazoa; phylum Mollusca; class Bivalvia; order Venerida; family Cyrenidae; genus Corbicula; species Corbicula japonica. The sequence goes on along the minus strand of JAZAYU010000350.1, from coordinate 425,634 downwards.
CACGGAAAAACATTGAACTTGATCACATTTGTTTGGGCTTAACGGTAAAAAGATAAAAGATGTAGTATGTTACAAAAATATGATTACAAGTAATTGTTAATATTTCTTTTTAACAGGCAATTTCACTCCTAATATAACATAATCTGGTTTTCTGTCGAATTCAGATCTAAATTGAATTGTAGTCTGCTTACCGTTTAATGTCTAAATGCAAACCAAATGCATAAATGCATCCAGCTTTCCATGTAGAAATTCTGCCATTATTAGTAGTCATATCCCATTTTTACTAGTGCCACACAAACATTGATTCATTTGGGTATTTTTACAATTTTTGAAACAAACACAGCTTCAAACGATGCAGAATTTCAAAATTTCTTTTACACAAATCGATCTACTGTAATGGGTTTAATTATCGAGGTTTATATAGCAAAACTAAATAGGTCAGAGGGTTTATGTGACCTTGACCTTTAACGAAGGAACATAAGTTTTGTACAGGACACACCTTCATACTTTGGTGGTCATTTCAGTCAAATTATTTTAAAATCCAACCATAAATGACAAAATTAAGTTCCGGGCACGAGTATTAATCATTAAGGTTTAAAACCCAAAACTAATTGCTGTGACCTTGTCCTTGAAGGTATGAACAGGGGCTTTGTACGCGGCATAACTTCATACTAGGAAAGTCACTTCTAACAAATTATTTTAAATGAAAAAGATAATGAACAGGACATGAAATCATGATAAGGCGACGGACGAACGGAGTATGAGCGTGATTCCTACTACACCCCCGAAAACTTCGTTTCCGGGGGTGTACATAAGATTGAGTAACTTAATTTATCCTTTAATTTACTTCATCTAAAATCTGGTTTGAACATAACCTCCTGTGAGTTTTAATATGAATTGCTTTGTACTTGTTACACAATGTTAGTAACAGCTATATGACATACAAGAAGTTTTTATCAGTTAGCGATTGCTATAGCCATGTGTCCAAAGCTTATACAAAGATATCATACATTTAAATCAGTACATTGTACTAGTGTTGCCAAACTGTTGCGAAATATATCAAACCCAGATGTTGCACGCGGGACATCTCTTTAGTGCATGTCATGGTAATCCTTGCTTATAAATGACCTCATATCATCAATTTGTTTGATTCGTTTGGATAGAAACATTTTTCGGCGTTAGCTGTCTAAGCTCACTTTTAGACCTAGTTTTTCGACCAATGAAATGTTGTAAATAAAACTCGTATTCTATTATTATGCAACGGTAAAATCAAATAAACTATTTCGATTGGTAGCTATTTACACCAGAGAGGCATCTAGCAGGATGGAGAGGTATCTAGTGGGATTTTTATTATTATGCAGCTGGAAAATCAAATAGATTATTTCGATTGTTTGTTAGTTGGTGTTGTTAACGATTACCGTAACGATTTATATATTTTGTGTATAAACCTGGCACTTACATGTTCAAGCATTTTCGTTTTTAAAAGCAATAATTGTATTGGAGAAAAACATATTTACAATTTAAATAACCAGTTAGGTCAATATTGATGGTTTAAATACAATTTTATATGGAATATTCTTGGGTGTCAGGTTAACACTTGCGTACAATACTAATTGTAAAACGTAAAAGCAGTGCAGATATTTCTAGTTCTTAATGGTTCCTTACTAGCTCCTTTGATACTGATTTTTAATTTCAAGGCCGATATACAAGTTCTCTGTAGTGTAGTGGCTAAATCTCTCGCCACGCCAGCGGAGGCCCCGGGTTTAATACCCAGGATGGGACACCTTTTTTTTAAAGTAAATTTACGTAACAGTTGGTAGATTTCGCCCTTGTAACATTCTGTTATTATTTATATTTATTAAATTTCAAGGGCATTTATTCATCTTGAGTTCTTACTCTAAAATAGGTATTTTATTGAAACTGAATAAATGTAGATCAAGACTTACGTAAGACATTGCTTCTTCAATCGACTTAATATCACCATATGAAATAATTGCAACAGCTTCAACATTTTTTTTGAAAGAGACTTTCAATCAATTTATGAGTTGTCATGATTCAGTCGCTTAATCTCTAGGTCATACTAAGAAGGCAGGGAGGGTTCGTCAACAGCTATAACAAGTCAAATAAAATAACTAAACTGTGTCTGCTTCGCCTCTCTATATTTCTTTCTTTCTTATATACATGTTTATATAAATCTTTTCCATCAACGCCGTTTATCTTTTTTTAAAGATATTTCTTGTTCTTTATAATCTTAATATTTAGACAATGGTTAGTAATAGTATTACACTTTTTCTGAATGTAGCGATTCCTGATATGCATATTTCACCTTTTTACCAATAAATAAAGCCAAACCAACGTATTTCAACGGTAAAACAAACGACTCTTCAATTTTAAAATATACAGTAAACAATCACAAAACAAACAAACAAAACTCATTTAACAAAAAATCGGCCCTGTTTTTTCACACTTTCATATACGAGTACATCAACATTTTGGGACGAGAACGCGTTTAAAGAAACAGTGAAGTATGCATATCATAAATTTCCACATCCAGAAGACACAATATCCCCACACAACTAACAAGTAGAGAGGAAAAATAGAGCATGGGTAAAAAATGAGCAATTACAAAAAAAACACCTCAAACAAGAACAAAATGAACCCGATGGGTTACCGCCATGGCCAGTGGCAAAAATATCAGCCACTGGCTGTTTAAACCTGGTTCTAGAGTGCACCAACCTCACACTTCACCCAAACAGGTTCTCAAGTGCAAGTTGTCTGGGTGAAAAGGCTCCAGCCTACCCATCAACTCAACAAGGTTGCATGCAAAAGCACACAAACATATAAAACATAAATAACATTGTCAAGCAAAACCGGTGGCGAACCGGTGGGTTAAATAAGTGTTGTTCATTAAAGTCGAGTTTGTGTCCCTAATAATTTTTGAATAGCGGGTATAAAACCAAATTTACCGTACTGTTTGTATTACGAGATGAGCTGTATTCAAGGAGAGATAATAGAATAACAATGTTGAAAGAAAGAAAAGCCGTAGCTCTTCTCTGTCCAGAATCGCTCATGACAATTTCAGTCACTTATCTGATGATAAAACATAAAAAAAATTGCTACTCGAAATAATTAATATAACTAGATCGTTTTTGCTATGTTGATATGAATTTTTTAAAGGTTTTGTCATAACTATGAATGATAACTAGAGAAAATGATGTTTAATGGTAGAGCACAGTCTTCTTCGCTCCTGATCCGGTTTAATGTCTGTTTCGAATCTCATCGGTTATTTGTATCTGAATCAAAGATAAAAAGACAGGGGAAGTTTGAGAGCCATTGAACAAAACAATTCTGATGATATTGCAGACTGGCTTTGTATCCCCGTAAATAAAATCAGTGTTTTTATCAAGGCCATTGCGCATGATATCTATATCTATATTTGTGAAAATAATGAGTTGCGCTTTATCCGGTGCTAGGCGGCGTCGAAAGTAATATGCATTCCATTACTGTTTATAAACTGGCTAAATAAAACGGAGCCTGCAATATTTTGTTCGGTGGCTTTCTTAAACATGAAATATGCATATCATGAATGACACATTCGAAGACACATTTTATATAGTCTGTATACAGGCAGTGATAACCGTTCATATTTAATGTCGACGCCAAAAAGCCCCCAAAAAGTTCATTTTGTGATTGTTCTGTATATGAACACATTTACAGTATGAAAACAACTAATTCATATCTTTCAAGAGTACGTTATTTGTCTTTCAAATTTGTTTCATGCCAAAGTCATTGTCACTCATATCGATATTTTTACAACTCTTTAAATTTCTATGACTTGGAGATTAAAGATAGCAAATTTATCCGTTTCAATTTCTAGAATTTGAAACGAATTCATTATTTCAGTAAATGATCTTTTAATCACAAACTCAAATGATCTGTTTATTTTTTGGAAATTCTAGACTATTAAAATGGTCATTTTCCTAGATTTAACCAAACTGGAAACAATCCAGCGACCTTAAATAGCTATATTTCAAGTACGCTCAGTAAAAGTATTTTTCACTGGTTGAATGTTTCCTCTCGCAAGCGACTCTCTCAGTCACATTACTTAATCTGACAGCATTTCATTCATCAATTGCTTCGTTTGCTTTAGCCCAAATGATACCACATCCCTCGAGATGACGTCTTAGCCATCTGTTAAGTATAGCCTGACAGATTTCAACCATGAAATGTCATTTATTTTACATTTGTCGTTTTGTATATTTTACTTTAATGCATGTAATAAATTACAATCTTACAGTCGAGTACTATATTTGGAGTTTAAACCAGGTTCTACGGCATACCAACCCCAATCTTGTCCCGAACAGATTCTCATATAAACAAACAATTACAAGTTGTCTTCTTTCTCCTTTCTTCAACCAACCCATCAAATCTACAATGATGAATGCAAACGCACACAAATATAATTATATAAGTGGCTTATGTCGCAGTCAAGCAAAAACGAACTGAATGAAAATTGGTCGTACCTGTCAAACAGAGCTTAGTATCATATGTTTATATGTTTGTGCGCGTTTTCATGCAGCATTTTTTAGCTGAAAGGTGGGTTGGAGTTAAGTCATCAATGCAATCTTTACTTGTTTGTTCATATAAGAACCTATTAGGGCAAGTAAGAGGTTGGTAAACCTTGTATCTAGTTTTAACTTCCCAGAAGCAAATTGTTTTGCCACTTACCCTTTCAATGCGGTAATTCTTAGGGTTCTCTTTTTTCGTTGTTTGTAGTGTCCTATTTCAAAATTATCTTTTTATCTCTTTTATCCCTTTCTATCTTTTTTTTCGAACATATAAACAAAAAGCTTTGCTAAAAAAATCTGCTCAACGTAGAATCATGTAAATCAGATTGAACAACATTTGTTAATACATTTGAAACAAATTCCCACATATTCTTGAGCTCTGCTTCCGAAAAAGGCTTTGATTCCAAATATTTGACATTAATCAGTTTATAAAATCGGGAAATATTTCAAGTATGGGTAAATTTATTAACAGATAAAAACGCAACAGTCATGTTTTCCAGGTATCGTATTTTTATTAAGATTATTGAGATGATAACAAGCAAAAACGGACCAGATTTCGCCATACATATTTTCATATTTACTGCAGAGATTCTAGTTAATACGATTTGAAACAACTCTTAATCATAAACAACAAAGTTATTGTTATATAATTGGCTTATAATACTACTATTGCGGGGCTAGGCGGTGTCGCTGTGACGATTCGGGTTCGCTCCCAGGTAGAGGCAATATCATTTGAATGATATGGATGTACCTCGAGGCTTTTTATACGATATTTCTATTTTCGTTATCAGTTCGTCCTTCGCGGTTCATTGAGCACAATACTTTTGGTTTTAATATTTCGGCAAGTTTTATGTTAGGCGGTTTTAATGTCCCAGTAAAAAAAAGATTTTGGATATTTTTCAATCAACCCAACGATGTACTTCCTGCTTTTAAATTTTTGAATTTAGCGTTGTCTATAATATACAGGATTTATACTCTTAGATTCCCTGACAAAATTCTATTTTATTCAGTTCCGGCTGTTGTTTTGTTTGTTGCTATTTAAGCATGAGCAAATTCTATTTAACATGCATTTTGGTAGGGAAGAATTGAAAAACCAAATCGCTGTCGGTAAAGAGGCATGAGGAAAAACATGAGTAGAACGGTTTGGCGGCTTTCAAAAACTAAGTTCCAGGTAATATAAATCAGCCTTTTTGCATATTATGCATAAAGTTATAAGATGATTTATTTCTAAAAAGCCAAAAGAAACAAACAATAAACAAAAGAGAACCTGATGGTTTACCATATGGCAATGGTAAGTGACAAAGCATTTGCCACCTCTGATCATAGAATGGTAATAGTCTGGAAATACCGCATTGAAGGCTCGATGTTTACCGGAAGTGGCACACAATCGTCGGAGGCTGGATCAAATTGTTCTATTTACTGGAGCAAATATTGAGTTGCGATAAACCCGAGGCTAGGCGGCGCGGGCAGAAATATGCACTTTCATTACTGCCCATGAACAGGCTCAATCAATCTGGGCCTATAATACTTACAAATTTGTCGTAGCTTTCAAAGTTCTCTTTTCATCTGTTTTAAACCAGGTTCTACAGTGTACCAACCTCACACTAGCCCCGTCAGGTTCCCATATGAACAAACACGTATTAGTTGACCACCAATTCACTACTCCACCATGATGTATGCAGAAGCCCACAAACAAAGAAATAGTAAGTAGCCGATGCAATTTTTAGGTGAAACTAGTAGATAATGGTTTCCCTACAGAAAACAGAGTTTAAGTAGCAGAAACAGCAGGCACAAAAATAAACTGAAACAGCTTCTATTTTATTTTTTTCAAGTCTCCCCTTACATTCAATCAGTGCTGTTATCAGTTACGTCCTTTGAAAGTCGTTGAGCACGATACTTATGTACTATGTTAATAGTACTTCTAAAATTACTTTTGTTTTAATATATCGGCCAGTTTGTAGATGGGTGGTTTCAATATCCAAGCTAATTTGGTTATTGTTCAATCACCCCAATGATATATTATGATATGTTTCCTAATTTTTAAATTTTGCCTTTGTGATTTTTATCTTCTGATCCCCTGTCTAAATTCTATTCTGTTTTGTTCCACCCCCACTCTTTTCTCGTTTAGGGCAAATCCATTCTTTTGTCTGGGGACCATACGCCGCTGAACATGGAATGGTAGTTATCTGAAAATACCGCATTGAAGGTTTCATTTTCAACGCCATATGCATACCATCGTTTGGGATGGATCGTAATTGTACTGTTTATTGGTGTAAATATTGAGTTGTGCTCAACCCGGGGCTAGACGGCGTGGGCAGTTATATGCATTTCCATTTCTGCCCATGAACAGCCTCAATGTAAGCGAGCCTGCAATATTTTGACGATATTCGTCGTGTTCGATGGCTTTTAAATTCCCTTTTCATCTATCCTAAGAAACTCGACATAAACACTAGCAATCTCGCTACGGTCGCACAACCAAGGAGACGATAAGCAATAACGGTTAGTCACAGTAGTGCGCTGTAGATAATCCTAATCTTGTAGGCAGCCTTGAATATACCGATGCCTTTGAGGAATTAGGTGGAGAAACCGGTATAAGCTCCTTTTTAATGAAGAAATCTTGGTATCGGCGATAACACTTCCAAACTATGTTTCTTACTTTGTGGAACCGATAACTCATCTTCCATGGATAATCTGTTTTGTAGTGATTGAGTTCTTTAACATCTTTAAAACTTTCAAAATTGATAAATCAATTAAATAATTAGGTGTAGTATATTCTGATATATAAATGAAAAATCTGATAAATAAACCGTTTTTACAGTTGTTATAAAATATTCATATTTATTGCTTTTGATGCCATTTAAGATAATGATATTGCCTCTACCTTGGAGCGAGCCTGCATCATCACGGAGACAGCACCTAGCCTTGCTATTCTGACAGCGCAAGCGATTTAGCCAGCCGGGACAACCCCCCAAAAAGGTTGATGTCTACAATAATGTTCTTTTTATATTACCTTTTAAAAGCGAAAACTAACACAACATTCTGCACAACTAATTCGATTATCATAAGACATATTGCATGTTCATTAATTAAAAACTTTAGCCACCATCAAGTATATTTAATGATTTTTTTATTGTTTCTAGTAGACAGCTAATGGAAAAAAAAACTATATTTTATATAATAGCAAACAACTTTCACAAATGTTTCGAACTGCATTGGATGGAGGTATGCCTTTCGTTTGTTTTTCAAGATGACTGACATTTAGAAGTTTAATAGTAATCATTTACGAAATAGACGAATGGAGGTTAAACCAATAGACACCATGATCATTTTAAAGATTTCTGATTTCATTGTTTAGCATAGTGGGTTTACTAAATTTATCCAACACAATTGAATCTTGAGGTCATAAAGTATTTTTAATAAAAATGTTTTCTAATCCATTTTATATTTTCACCTTTCTGATCATTGATCTCATACGAAGTTATTAATACAAAATTAGCTAGATTTATCTTTTTAACATTCGATGGCTTTGTCGAAATGTTTAATATTGTTAAAGAGTACAATACACTTAATCTTTGATTTAAACATTATTTTTTGAAAGAGTATTTAAATTACATTTAGAACATAATTTAAAATAAATACTTTGAAAACAGTGAAAAGAGTGGATTTTTGGAAAGTTGTAACAAGTTTACGAAAAGGCAAAGTTCATTATTATTGCATAACAGCTAAACGTTTGTAACGGGGAATCATTATAACAAAGAAATGATATGAGTAAGTTTTACCGCCGGTACACGGATTAATTCAAACAAAATATGTAAAAGATGAAAAGCGAACTTTGAAAGCCCCCGAACACAATATGAAAATATTGCAGGCTTTGTTTGATTGAGCATGTTCATGGGCAAAAGTACTTCCCACATTGTCTAGCCCCGGGTTCGGCGCAACTCAGTATTAACAGCAAAACCATACATGTTTGATCCATCCTAAATGATGGTTTGCATATGGCGATAAACGTGAAACCTTTACATGTATTTTAAATCTAGATTACTACATAATCTAGTATTTTCAAAAACATAAACAGTAAGTTAAAAAAACACTAAGCACGATTGGTTATTGATACCTCTAGTTGATCGTATTGCTGACTTAGTTCTACAACGGTGGGAGGGATTTTATGAGTTTTTAACGTTTCTAGGTTAGGCTTAGAGTATAAAACTTTGGATTTTGATCATTTTTCCTGTCACTGCGATAATGATAAGCCTGGATGTCCAGTCGTCTCGGAAAGTGCATCGAGTACCTTACCATCGTCCTGTTCAATGACATTAGCCACATTCATTTTATGTGTTTTCAATTCACAGAAAATTATAAGAAAAATATTTACTCTGACAATTTATTACATCGAGCGCAGATAACACTTAACGCGAAGGTTGATTATAGGTAAATGTTTTTCAGAATGCTGATGATCAATCAATGCAAATTTCGTAAAAGGGTAACTTAAAGTTCAGCGAAACCAAAGGCTATAAATCATTGATATCTCTTGATTGTCAAACAATAACATGCAGTAAGAAAACATTGATGGGACGATATTGTTTCTGAATAGCTAATGATCATCTCAGCAAGGCGGGTGAGGTGTCGTGACACTGAATTACAACTATTTTCCAATTAATGTAGTTGTTCATTATAAAATAAATAGTGTCAATTAAAATCATTTACCTTCTTTATATGAATCGGTCGTTAAATTTATCAAAGATCTAAGTTGCTTTACAATCACTTCAGCTCTGTTTCAATATGAACCAGAATACTGTATGATAGTTAACTTAACGTAGACAACGGGTGGGTTCATTATTAGTTGTACAGTCTTGCACCTACTATTCTTTGCAACGACTTCCGGCTTCATCGTTATCTTGGTTTATGACACAACCTGATACTTAAGTCATAGTTTTCGTGTACTGCCCAGCAGGTGTTTCAGTCACTTAAATACAGCAAATGAGTAGCCAGTATATCAAATGTAACAAAAGTTATACTTTTTCAAGTGAAACAAGACATATAATAAACTGTTATAGCTAAAGTTTATATGAGAACTCAGGGAAACGGGATCGCACAAGGGATTTTGTCGTAAATTTCCCTATATAAATCCATTTGGAAACGGGTTCGCAACACCCTTCGCCGCGAGTTGATCCCCCCCCCCCCCCCCCGTTGTGTGTATAGTCTTTCATGGGTTCGAAAGATTACATACAAATGGTACTCTCATGGTATTTCGCAGTTTTCTGGCTCGCAGCATAACAACTTCAAATCCTCTTCTAATAGTTCATAATGTCATATTTGTAGCTAGTGGCTTTTATTTTCTATGTTCTTGTTTATCAGGAGAAGCAATACATGTAACATACAGACACTCCGCACATCCTATATTAAAATTATATGACCGCTTTCCGACACTATACCTCGTGGTCTGTTTCTGTTGTGCCGATAATAAGAAGCCCTTCATATCGCGAATATATGAAAATCAAGTTTCTATTTAAAATAACGTATCTTTTTGCTTAATTTAGTGAACGGTTTGTGCATAAAAAATCTTTTAATAATTTTGTAAATACATGCATACTGGCATGTGGCTTCAATAAATGAAGCAAGTTTGACATTTAAAGGTCTTATGTTTGTGAATAATTCTTCTAAAACGATTTTAGCTTATAATTTAGGTTCGTTTTGTTGTTGATGGCTTAAAGTTTGTGTATTAATAGGATAAGTTTAAGCTATTGTTCATACCCCTAGAGATGTGGCTCAAATTTTCAATATGCTTTTGGCGTGTGGTGAAATACGCTAGATTTATAGTTTAACGTCTATTCCATTTAATTCTGCCGATTGTTTTCTCGTTTTGTGCAAATACATACTTTTATCTAGGGACCTTACACTGCCATTCGTGAATTGGTATTTATCTGCGTTTAAATTGCCACGATCACCGTCATAATGGAAGCCATCGTTTTTGAAGGATCACAATTTGTACTGATTATGTTGTGTCAATACTGAGCATCGCTTTACCTGAGGCTGACAGTGTAGACAGTAAAATTCTGTACCATTACTTTTCATAAAAAATAAAATCGGATGCACATAAACGGTACTTGTAGTTATGTTGCAAAGCCATAGAGCTGTTAGCAAATGCATATAACTGACATAAAATTGTACAGTAAGATAAAATAAAAGTAATATATTAGTAATCGCTCATAAATATGGCGCTATTCGATCTGAAAGCTCATCTAACAAATATTGCGTCTTCATTTTCCCTAAAGCAATACGTCAAACTAGAAATATAATTACGGCAAAAGGTTGATAACGAAAAGTTCAATCACGAATAAGACAAATATGTATTAAGTATGGAAACGCATAGGGTCCCCCCTGTTAATTTAGATCGCGATATTTTTTACGCATCATAACATCTTATTATCATGCAAAGAGAGATATTTTTCACTTGAATAGCCAAAAATATCTTTGTATCACGTGAAATAGTTGTGCAGACAGAACTGATATTTTTCCTGTCATTCGCGAAATGATTTAAACCATACCAATATTTCTGCGAAAGATGAATTTTTTATCATGTATAACGTGAAAATTTTAATAACATTAATTATTATTGGAAAGTAGGTTATTTTGTTTCACCATGATTCCTTACAAAAGGTTAAGGGTAAAGACATGCCAAAGTGTTCCTATTTTTTTTTCTATGGCTTGTAACAACTTTTAATGGTACTAGTATTAACAATGTCAAAGTAAATGCTCAGTTACTAGTCATAGTGTTTTTGTTAGTTTTTAATGAGCAAACCAAATGCTTTTTCTGTGAAGAGCAACTGAGGGCTGCATATATCTGCTTCTGTCTCGTGGTCAACATTATGTTGACTGTTCATCACTTGCCCCATCAGTGCTGAAAGTCCAGTCTAACTGGAACCTTAAACTTCCATGTGTATATAATAATTAATGCTATGGAATCCTCGTGGGGGATCTTCACAAGACTCCCGCAACAATACCTGTGTGTGTTAACTTATAGTGATCGAAACGGTGGGTGTACTGTGCGTATTTCGGAATGCACAGCCTCCCCCAGTTGCTCTAGTCTCGAGGGGTCATAATTGACAACGCTATTACCTTCTCATATTTTGTGTACATTGTCGAGCTGATATGTAGGTGGACTTAATTTATTAAGACAACTTTTACTTGTTCACACGAGAAAATAAGGTTGGTCACACTAAAACCTGGCTAAACCACGAAAGCGGTGTTACCCCAGGTTCTGATTTTCCTTCTTTGTGGTGTCCTGTTTGAAATTGGTTATAATGCATGTAAACATACGCTAGTTCCTATATTTTTTACTCTGTGGGAAGGCTATGTATTCTGAATTAAGGATTTTGGGTATTCACCATGCTTTTTAATTCTCTATTGGCTGTCCAAACCTTCAACATAATAATGCTAGTCGTTTTTTCACCACTTTCAGAGAGCATGTTCATGATAACGTTATATCGAAAGAAATTTGGCGCGAAAAATATTGCTTAAAATACAAAATAACGCCAAACATATCCATGTTCTCTTGTTAAATATCTGTCATTAACCAATAAAATATTGCAGATAAACGGTAAAAATATCTCGGAACTATTTAAAAAATAAGAAATTTTAACGTTAAAATAATTATTATAAAATAATAGATGACCAGGGGGGACCCTATGCGTTTCCATAATTAAGGCTTCTTGGGAAAGGTTTAACATAACCAAGGGGCGTTGTACAATCATTATTGCGGAAGTTGGCTAGCGCTATCTGCAGCCGTCAAATCGTTTGACACCTATTAAAGTCTCACATTCTTTGAAAATGTAGTATTTCAACACCAACAAAAGGAAGGACGCAGACCATATTCTTTGATTAACAAGAGCAGTTACAAGTTGTGCAAGAGTTAAATCTATCGTTATCAGTAGACCTTCTTTCTGGCAACATTAATTATTTAGGCAACATTAATTATTTTGTCCATCAAATTGCTGATGTCTTATATGTTTTACATGAAATTCTCATAAAACAGGACTGCTTGAAAAAAATATCTTAACACCTGAATTTCGAAATTTGAAGTAAAACAATTATAAGCATTCAAAAAGATTTTTTTAAAAGAGGATGAAACAAGAACTTTGAAAACCACCGACCACGATAAATATGAGTAATTGCAGGCTCTGTTTGATTGTTCCTGTTAATGTGCAGTAATTAACCCACACCGCCTTCCCCGGTATTAAGTGCAACTCAATATTAACACAAGTATCTTAAAAGATGGTGTGCATATGAAGACGACGTTTACGAAAACTAAATTATGCACAAAGCCAATCTTTTCATGCTTTATACGTGTTAAAATTGTCACCAAGTACATTTTAAGAACATAAAAACTTTATATGATTCTATGTTAATGTTTTTTACTACTTTTGAATGCATGCTTAGAAATGATAGAAGGGAAATACCCACTGTATAGTGTTCTAGTTAGACTGTTTATATATATCTAGAAGCAGCTATTTAGTATTGTGTAAATTGTTTGATCTCGGGCTATTTTCAGCGTTTCATTTGCGTCAAAATATAGGACAAGTTTCATAGAGGTGTTGATTTATTTGTCTGCTAGTCAGTGTTAATTACAATAACTTTGTTTTATTCATGTTTTTTTGTGTTTGTTACATGTCTAGGTTATACATAAGGTACATTAAGAGATTCATACAATTCCTTTATTTTAACCTTTTGTTACAAAATATGAATGTATCTGATGCCTTTGCTATTTCAAAAGCAACATGACAAAAAAAGACCCTTATGAATGTTAAGTGTAATTGAGTAAAATAATAACCATTGTATGATTGCTTTTGATTGAGGATCATTTACATACAATGTAGGATGTTTAAGCTTCTGATAACTTCTCTGTACTTGATTAATGACAGCAACAAGTAAATAATATATAGCAGACATTTTTGTGATAATATATCAATTTAGTATTACATCCAGTCAACTATGCATCAAACTTTTTGTAATTATATATCAATTTAATATTACATCCAGTCAACTATGTGCCAAACTTTTTGTCATTATATATCAATTTAATATTACATCCAGTCAACTATGTGCCAACCTTTTTGTTATTATATATCAATTTAATATTACATCCAGTCAACTATGTGACAAACTTTTTGATATTATATATCAATTTAATATTACATCCAGTCAATTATGTGCCAAACTTTTTATTCTGCATATATCTATTCAGACCACAATTTTATGATTTTTTTTAAGCGACTGTACATGTAATTTATCTTTATTTTGTATTTGATGTCCATTTTGCAACGACTAAAAGTATGTTAAAGTGATACTCAGGGCGGGTAATCAAACTGCACCTTACCATGCATTTTGTAAACAAAAGTCCGCCATCTTGGATGAAAATTGGTAAGTTTTTTTACTTATTCTTATTTAATAAATAACTCGTAAAATTGAGATATACCTAAGAACCTGCTACACATTTTTCTGAATCTTTTGGTACCTAGATGGAATATAAACTCTAAGTGGAAAACAAGTTACCTCGGTCATGGAAACTGAATCGGCAAGAAATGAACAAGAATTTTTAGGGTAAAGTGCAGGGAATTTTGTCATTTTGTATGTTTTTCGCAAAGAAAGGTAGTTTTGTCTGTAATCACACCAAAAATTGAATTCCATTTTTAATTTCTTGTCCCAAGAAAAAATTTTTGTCAAATAAAACACTATTTCGCAGCAAAATTTGCAAATATCCTTTATGGTAAAGTGCAGTTCTGAAAAATAAATGATAAAGTGCAGTTGTCTTTTTTCCAGTTTATATTCCATCTAGGTTATTATTTATTAAATGAGTAAAAGAAAAAAACTTACCAATTTTCATCCAAGATGGCGGACTTTTGTTTACAAAATGCATGGTAAGGTGCAGTTTGATTACCCGCCCTGGATACTAGTCACTCGATCATATCTTCAGTGTTAAACTATTTTTTTTAAGTTTGTTGTACAATTATTTACCAATTGCATGTTCATGTGCATAAATAATTGTTATTACTTGTATATGAATTAGTTTATTTTTTTAATGATCCATATTTGCTACATATGTTTACATACATTTACATGATTTATTTGCATCTTTTGTATCATTGCTGAAAGGTATCTTTTGAACATAAAATTAAAAGTGATCAAACTTTATTTAGTTGTTTGCCTTTATTATGTTGTTCACCATTGTTAGGTAAATTGTTACGCCTTTATTTCACAAATGCATTTGAAACTAGCAGACTTGAACCCTCCAATTTACACATGCCAGGAGATGAAGGATCCAAGTACAGTTAAAAGCCAATGCGTTTCCCGCATATAGCCCAGATACAGCCTACATATAGCCCAAATACAACCCACAAATAGCCCACGTACAACCCACATATAGCCCAGATACAGCCCATATGGGTCCCATATAGGACCAACATGTAGCCCATATGGGACCCACATGTAGCCCATATGGGTCCTAAGTGGGCTGCCCATATGGGACCCATATTAATCCCGGTTGCAAAACCCAAATGGGGCCCATATGGGCAGCCCATGTGGGGCCCACATGGGAACCCATATGGGGCCCATATAGGACCCATATACTTTTGCTTGCTGGGTATCCACTTTCAAATGCAAAACCTCTTCCAACAGCCGAAAAGAGGTAAAGAAAGCATTTGCTTATTAAATTATCATTGTTTGTAAAAAAAAACACACACACAATTTTAAAAAAAGGGAAATATATTTTTATTCAACCTTCCGCAAACCTTTTTCTACTAGCAATGCATCTACAGACTCCAATAATTACAGCGTGCTACGTCAGCATTACAACTAACTGCCCGATGCAGCACCGTTGAGATTTACAAATCGGATTCCAAATCCATTTTCCAATAGCTAGTTTATAGTCTGGAGTCTTTCTTACTGGTATCAATATTATTGTTTATGGCATACGATACTTGATTTGCTATCTAAATGTCTACGTTGAGAAAATTTCTTTTATCATTTGCTTACCGGTTAGTTTTCTATGAAAATTCAATTCTCTTTTTATTAAAGATTGTATATACTTTTGCAACATTGCTAAGTAATTAGAACTCAACGATATAGATTTTTGGTCATTTGAATACAAACAAGCATAAATTTTAACACGGTTACACATGTTTTGGATGGCTCTTTGTTCTCAGGGCTCCCGATTCTGCGATTTAAAGAAAAATCAGGTGTATTTAAGTTAATCAACAATTTGTTGTGAGATTTTGAATTGATAAATGACAGATCTTCAAACCAAAGTATAGTTTCCAAGGAATTAAGATAATAGAAATACTAGTAATTTTAATGGACATTGAAAATTGAGAATTAAACGTTTAGTCCTTTAGAATTTAGTTTGATACAACTAAATGGCTATTCATTTTATATAGGTCTGTGATAACTAAAATAATAATTGTAGATGCTATATTAATTCATAAGTTGCATGCATCAATACTGTCGTACTTATCTGTATTTGTAGTTTTAAAAGTATCCTTGAGGCAGTTTGGCTAAATAAATTTGGTCCATTTTAACAGCTTACTTATTTTGTCCAGTATGCAAATAATGGCTATTTTTTGTTTATGTGTTACCTAATTCTCATTATATTATCATCTAACCACATTGAATTATTGCCTTGATTGCGTTTTTGAATTTGAATTTGTGCCTAGTGGCGGCCCTAAAATGTGGCGCCGTACATTTTTTCAGTACTGTTATCAATTATGCAATTTGAGTCCCGTTGAGCACTATATTTATATTTGCAAAAATATTGAGTTGCGCTCAACCAGGGGCTTGGACTGTAAAATGTCGTGTTCGATGGCTTTTAAAGTTCCTTTTTATCCATTCAGTAAAGGACTCAACATTTTTTAACAAATTTAATTACAGATATCTTCAGTCATCCTGTATCAGTTTTGATTTCCCGAATAAACATTGATCAGAGATAACCTCAAGCCACTTGGGAAAGTAAATTTGATATAACTTGTTAAGAAAAATATCTTTTCTTACCTGATGTTCCGTATGAAAATAAAGATTTATGGAATCGTTACAGCTTAATTCATTCATTCTGATTTATTCTTGGCAATGTCTATTTTAGATTTGATAAATATCCTTAAGATGTGAGTCTTTTAAATCGTTTCAAGAAAGAGAGATTAAGATGAGTAATCGCCCTTTCTTATTAAAAACCACAAATCTTCGAAATAAAAAAAAACTCAGGATTCACTTCATGCTTTTTAAATTTTGCCTTTGGCGTTTTCTGCGATATGCAGGATTTATATTCTAAGATTCCCTCTCAAAATTCTTTTCTGTTCAGTTCCGCCCATTGTTTTCTCGTTTAGGGAAAATCCACTCTTAACTGGTGACCATACGCCGCTGAACATGGAATGGTATTAATCTGAAAATACTGCATTTAGGGTTTCATGTCCACCGCTATTTGCACACCATCGTTTGGGATGGTCAAAATTGTACTGTTTATTGGTGTAAATATTGAGTTGCGCTTAACCCGTGGCAAGTATTATGCATTTCCATTATTGACCCTGAACAGGCTCAATCAAACCGAGCCTGCAATATTTTCATATTTGTCGTGTTCGATAGCTTTCAAAGTTCTCTTTTCATCTATTTCACTTATCTTTGTGCAAATAAAACAATGATTTATTACATTCTCGACCTCGTTTTAACTTTCATCATTTGAAAAAAAAAGAAATTATAGACTTTCATAACGAACATGTATTGGTACATGCTGATAAGACTTCAGATGACACACTTAAAGTTTGACGTATACACTTATTTTTTATATTAGTACACTGACATATAAAATTTTACATCGGAGTGATGTACTGTTACAGCACACACTCTGCAATTTACAAACTTATAATTTTTTATTTTTATTTCAAGCATTCGCCAAATGTTTTTTCCTTTGGCTATAAATAATACATTATGAAATATAGCAAGTACAAAAATTTAAAAGCATAAATACATTTCAAATGATATACAATCACAGAAAAGGACAAAACTACAAATAACATAATAAAGAAACAGCAACATTATTGATTGTATCTGAAGTGTCTGTTTCCTTGGTGAATTCACTGCAACCAGTTTAAACTCCTAGCAGTTAGCAATGTCTTCTGGATGTGGCAACTCCTGCTTTGCATATTTCACGTTTTTTTTCTCAATATTGTTTTTGAAATATCTGGTAAATATAGATTGACAATTGGGCGTTGACTTCATTAATCGGTCACAGGTGTCACACAACGACGTTTACTTTATCGGAGGGTTGTCTCAGTCGGCTGCTCGATGTTATGTGATCAAACGTTGTCGCTGTAAGGGTTCGATGCCCAGTGTGGGCTTATAATCGTTTAATGCTTTTCATGCCTGACCTCTTTCCCGGTTTTACGCTTGTTTCTATGGACTGTAACAACAAATAAATTAAAGTAATGGAATTTCTTCTTCAATGAAACGATAATCTTGCATCCGTACGTGTATGCAATAAAGTTCGCTTGTTTGATTTATGTGAGGCCTGAAGCCCGAAGTGCTTACATTAAACATGCATATTTTTCATATTCAGATGAACTTAATAAATTATCGATTCAGTCTTATTAACACTCTAAAACAGAAAAAAGTTTGGGAAAAAGATTGTGATCAGAGATGTATTTTAGTTGGGCTGTTGTTTGAAGAGCACAGGACAGCACGCTTTTTCACTCGCTAAATGTAAAATGTTTTAAGGAAAAAAAAACACTAAAAGCAGCAATTTGCATGATGATTGTAAGAATACATAGATGAAGATGCCGGAGGTAAATTTTGAAAGGCATTCCACTTACAAAAATATCTTTATTGCTGATATATTTGGATCCTATTAATGATTGCTGATATATTTGGATACACTAATGTTAGTTTTATAGGATTAAAAACATTTTAATAATATTATATAATACTAAACACGAGCTGTAGGCTATTCTTTAATTTGACAGAATATCACGACATACTTAATACATCTCTACATAAATTAGTTGTTCAATTTTAATTTTAAAGAAGGCACACATTAGTAACTCGACCTAAACACACAACACACAGAGAACCCGAGGGATTACCGCCTTGGAACAGTCCGTGGCAAAACAAATTGCCACTTGGGTTTTAAACCAGGTTCTTGGGTGCACCAACCTCACACTTGCAGGCCGTTGAGCACGATATACAGGTTGTGTGGGATTGAGAAGCGCCCAACCCGGAGCTAAGCGGTGTAGACAGTTATATGAATTCTCATTACTGCCCATGAACAGGCTCAATCAAACCGAGCCTGCAATATTTTAATATTTGTCGTGTTCTGTGACTGTCATTGCCATTACCATCTCTGTATGGTGTATCTACCTCACAGTAGCGCCTCCATTAACTTTACTTCGATTAAATTGTTGGTTTCATCGATGGAAAAAAGAACATACAGTAAACCTGCCTACAAAGACCACTCAGAAGGAAACCAAAATTTGGTCTTTAAAGGCAGGTGGTCGTTGTTCACAGGTGAATTTGTTCTTTTAATCTGTCAGTGGGATAAATAAAATGTGGTCTTTGTCCACAGATGATCTTTGTTTACAAGTGGTCTTTAGCACAGGGTTGACTGTATATGTTTCCCTTTTCTCTTATTTAATTTGACAAACGTATTACAGAGTTATCGGAATATTTTCTTTTTCTGCGTGGTAAGTTATTATGGAACTGACCTGCTTACGTGTTGGAGACATTTTGCGTTATTGCATTCATTTTATAGTCGAACATTTTTCAAAGCCGTGTATGAAATAGTTTCCATCTCTGTTTATAAATTAACTCAACGAAACATAGAAGAGTTTATTTTGCAAACTATATAGATCAAATATCATTTTCTTATTTTAAAGCGTTCTCATCATATAACGATCAGAGATAAGACGGAAAAATATGCTCGTAGTAAAGCCTAGATAAATTGTCATCGAAGTTTTTTTCTTAGATTGAATCATTCTCTAAAATAAGTTTTTGTGTATATTAAATTTGATTAGTAGTGGACTTTGAACTGTGAGAAATAATTGCTCAACTTTATCAAGACAATAGCATGTCAGTTTACTGTAAGTATACTTCACGTTGTAATTTATTATTAAGTAAATTCACGAGGACAGAATTCAAGGAAAACAATATTTAACCTAATCCCAAGTGGTTTAGGTTCCATACTGAAGTATCGTTAGTTTGTTTCACTTAAATTTTTTTATGTTCATTTATTTTATTGAAGATTAGGTCACGATATGATTTGTTACATGTTAAAATTGTGTTTCTGCAATAAGAGTGTTAGCAATCACTTCCATTTGTTTCTTACGCCGTATTCTTTCTGAATAAAAGCTTTTGCATGATTTGAACTTTTATTTTTCGAGAGATTTGTGAAGGTTTGCTATATAGGACTGAAAAACACCCTAGCATAAACTGTATACCCATTGCTTGGGATGTTAATCTTCCAACAGTTTTCGCTCCCTGGGCCTAAGATCATACAACTAAAACTGGAGACCATTCTAAATCGCAAGCATCTGATTAGCTGAAATGGCGACCAATCGTCATTTCAGCCAATCAAATGCTTTAGATTTGAGCTGGTTTGCAAACTCAGGTTTATGATCTTGGGACCTAATATCAGACCGTTAAAAGACGGTAACTCCACTGGACATTACCAGTTACAACAGTTTAGGATGTCATTTTGAGTTCTTTCTTGGTTCTATCGGGAGGCTGTTTATGCGGTTTTATCTGATTTTAGTATAAATACAGAATGTAAAAATTAAAGGTATTGAACAGCAAAGTAGATCTTCAGAATCCATCGCAGCGGACTGGTAGGTTATTGTTAAACACAACAAAAGAAAGCAGCAGCGGAGACTTGAATACAAGAAAAGCTTCTTTGTTTTACAACGATATCTTCCGACCTAACCATCTTGCCAAAACAGTTTTAACATATAACAATCTCTGTTAAAATAACATTGTCTTATGTGAAAGGTGCATACCAATTAACATTTTTGTAATCAAATTGGTTTCTTTCATCATACAAAGCAATAAAAACATGAGCCACAAAAAATGAGATCTTAATTAACACCGAAAAGATACAACCTGTTGAGTAAACTAATTTTTTCTTAAAAATCAAAATAAGAATTCCTATCATGACATGATGTAATGACAACCCGTTCTTGCACACGAACCCGAGATATGAGATAGCAGAATGAATGAGGATTCTATATAATGAAAGATTTCAATCAATATTGGAAACAAGGGAAAAGATAATGCTACGGCGAGTAAATTCATTTATTCAAAATATGACCATGTCAATTTTTAGTGATCTATTATGATATATTTTGATGAGAAATTCTAATTGCTTTTACCACACGAAAACTTAGGTTTGTGGTTAAGTGCTCCGGCTGAAGTTTCGAAATAATAAACGATTCCAATTTATCATCGTTTGTTCCGTAGAATTTACCACACTGAACAAACAAGAGAACTTGATGAAGCTTGCGATCATCTGCAAGGTCCCACAGCCTTTTCGTTAATTGCATGTTCGGCGTGAAGAAATTGTTAAGTATTCAGAAATATTTTTAATGAATTAAGATGTGTATGTGATATTTTGTTAGAGCAGTTAAAATGTAATGAAAATTCATTGTTGCCGAATGCAAGTAAATACGAGCAATGTAAAAGAGAGAGAAGGAGAGAGAGATTTTATAATCTTACCGATTTAAAAATAGACAAAACACGCACAACATCCATGTGTTACCGCTTTAGAAACACGTTTTCTATTGAGTAATTAAACCCTGATATTGACCACCAGCCTCACATTTGCCCAGAACATTCTCTTAAGAAGAAACTATTTAAAATATGCTTTAGCGAAATAGCTCCAACCCACACGCATACTCCCAATAAAAGAAAATGATAAGGTAGCTAACGGCAATGTCATGACAATAATTACAGTTGAGAAGAACTACAGTCACGTTTATTAAACATTAAACGTCGTCTTCTGTCACTGGTGAGGACCACAGCGTGCAAGGCTAACGTCGTCTTCTGTAACTGAAGAGGACCACAGCGTGCAAGGCTTACGTCGTATTCTGTTACTGGTGAGGACCACAGCGTGGAAGGCTAACGTCGTCTTCTGTTACTGGTGAGGACCACAGCGTGGAAGGCTGTCGTCCTTAGTTACTGGTGAGGACCACAGCGTGCAAGGCTGACGTCGTCTTCTGTTACTGGTGAGCACCACAGCATGCAAGGCTGACGTCGTCTTCTGTTCCTGGTGAGGACCACAGCGTGCAAGGCTGATGTCGTCTTCTGTTACTGGTGAGAACCACAGCGTGCAAGGCTGACGTCGTCTTCTGTTACTGGTGAGGACCACACCGTGCAAGGCTGACGTCGTCTTCTGTTACTGGTGAGGACCACAGCGTGCAAGGCTGACGTCGTCTTCTGTTACTGGTGAGCACCACAGCGTGCAAGGCTTACGTCGTATTCTGTTACTGATGAGGACCACAGCGTGTTAGGCTGACGTCGTCTTCTTATACTGGTGAGGACCACAGCGTGCAAGGCTGATGTCGTCTTCTGTTACTGGTGAATTCTTCTGTTACTGGTGAGGTCCACAGCGTGCAAGGCTGACGTCGTCTTCTGTTACTGGTGAGGACCACAGCTTGGAAGGCTTACGTCGTCTTCTGTTACTGGTGAGGACCACAGCGTGCAAGGCTGACGTCGTCTTCTGTTACTGGTGAGGACCACAGCGTGCAAGGCTGACGTCGTCTTCTGTTACTGGTGAGGACCACAGCGTGCAAGGCTGACGTCGTCTTCTGTTACTGGGACCACAGCGTGCAAGGCTGACGTCGTCTTCTGTTACTGTCGAGGACCAAAGCGTGTAAGGCTGACGTCGTCTTCTGTTACTGGGGAGCACAATACCGTGCAAGGCTGACGTCGTCTTCTGTCCGTGCAAGGCTGACGTCGTCTTCTGTTACTGGTGAAGACCACAGCGTGCAAGGCTGACGTCGTCTTCTGTGACTGTCGAGGACCACAGCGTGCAAGGCTGACGTCGTCTTCTGTTACTGGTGAGGACCACAGCGTGCAAGGCTGACGTCGTCTTCTGTTACTGGTGAGGTCTTCTGTTACTGGTGAGGACCAAAGCGTGTAAGGCTGACGTCGTCTTCTGTTACTGGGGAGCACAATACCGTGAAGGCTGACGTCGTCTTCTGTCCGTGCAAGGCTGACGTCGTCTTCTGTTACTGATGAGGACCACAGCGTGCAAGGCTGACGTCGTCTTCTGTTACTGGTGAGGACCACAGCGTGCAAGGCTGACGTCGTCTTCTGTTACTGGTGAGGACCACAGCGTGCAAGGCTGACGTCGTCTTCTGTTACTGGTGAGGTCTTCTGTTACTGGTGAGGACCACAGTGTGCAAGGCTGACGTCGTCTTCTGTTACTGTCGAGGACCACAGCGTGTAAGGCTGACGTCGTCTTCTGTTACTGTCGAGGACCTCAACGAGCAAGGCTGACGTCGTCTTCTGTTACTGTCGAGGACCACAGCGTGCAAGGCTGACGTCGTCTTCTGTTACTGGTGAGGACTATAAGTATCATGCATGAGTGTGAGGTGAAGATGGAAAAATCTGTCTACGAGGGTTAAATGTTTTGCGGGAACGAGGCTCTGCCGAGTTCCCGCCAAAACAGTTCACCCGAGGTGACAGATTTTTCTATCTGTACCGAATTTCTCATGCAAGATACTTTTTCTTGCATACCTTTTATTATTTATAACATTTCTGTGTAAGTATATAAACTTATTTATTTTCGTAACGCGGAAATATTGACGTTAACGCAAACTATTTTATAAATGACGTCACTAACTTAATATATATATATTACGTCAGATACTTGAAGACGTGACGTCACTCACGTGACTCATTCTACATGGGGGTGTAGGATCGAAATTTCCTACACGGGTGAAAACACCGGATGACCTGATCTAGTATGCAAGAACACAGCGTGCAAGGCTGACGTCGTCTTCTGTTACTGTCGAGGACCACAGCGAGCAAGGCTAACGTCGTCTTCTGTTACTGTCGACGACCACAGCGTGAAAGGCTGACGTCGTCTTCTGTTACTGGTGAGGACCACAGCGGCGTGCAAGGCTGACGTCGTCTTCTGTTACTGGTGAGCACCACAGCGTGCAAGGCAGACGTCGTCTTCTATAACTGGTGAGGACCACAGCATGCAAGGCTGACGTCGTCTTCTGTTACTGGTGAGCACCACAACGTGCAAGGCAGACGTCGTCTTCTGTTACTGGTGAGCACCACAGCGTGCAAGGCTTACGAAGTATTCTGTTACTGGTGAGGACCACAGCGTGCAAGGCTGACGTCGTCTTCTGTTACTGGTGAGGACCACAGCGTGCAAGGCTGATGTCGTCTTCTGTTACTGGTAAGGTCTTCTGTTACTGGTGAGGACCACAGCGTGCAAGGCTGACGTCGTCTTCTATTACTGGTGAGGACCACAGCGTGCAAGGCTGACGTCGTCTTCTGTTACTGGTGAGGACCACAGCGTGCAAGGCTGACGTCGTCTTCTGTTACTGGTGAGGACCACAGCGTGCAAGGCTGACGTCGTCTTCTGTTACTGGTGAGGTCTTCTGTTACTGGTGAGGACCAAAGCGTGTAAGGCTGACGTCATCTTCTGTTACTGGGGAGCACAATACCGTGCAAGGCTGACGTCGTCTTCTGTCCGTGCAAGGCTGACGTCGTCTTCTGTTACTGGTGAGGACCACAACGTGCAAGGCTGACGTCGTCTTCTGTTACTGGTGAGGACCACAGCGTGCAAGGCTGACGTCGTCTTCTGTTACTGGTGAGGACCACAGCGTGCAAGGCTGACGTCGTCTTCTGTTACTGGTAGGGTCTTCTGTTACTGGTGAGGACCACAGTGTGCAAGGCTGACGTCGTCTTCTGTTACTGTCGAGGACCACAGCGTGAAAGGCTGACGTCGTCTTCTGTTACTGTCGAGGACCTCAACGAGCAAGGCTGACGTCGTCTTCTGTTACTGTCGAGGACCACAGCGTGCAAGGCTGACGTCGTCTTCTGTTACTGGTGAGGACTATAAGTATCATGCATGAGTGTGAGGTGAAGATGGAAAAATCTGTCTACGAGGGTTAAATGTTTTGCGGGAACGAGACTCTGCCGAGTTCCCGCCAAAACAGTTCACCCGAGGTGACAGATTTTTCTATCTGTACCGAATTTCTCATGCAAGATACTTTTTCTTGCATACCTTTTATTATTTATAACATTTCTGTGTAAGTATATAAACTTATTTATTTTCGTAACGCGGAAATATTGACGTTAACGCAAACTATTTTATAAATGACGTCACTAACTTAATATATATATTACGTCAGATACTTGAAGACGTGACGTCACTCACGTGACTCATTCTACATGGGGGTGTAGGATCGAAATTTCCTACACGGGTGAAAACACCGGATGACCTGATCTAGTATGCAAGAACACAGCGTGCAAGGCTGACGTCGTCTTCTGTTACTGTCGAGGACCACAGCGAGCAAGGCTAACGTCGTCTTCTGTTACTGTCGACGACCACAGCGTGAAAGGCTGACGTCGTCTTCTGTTACTGGTGAGGACCACAGCGGCGTGCAAGGCTGACGTCGTCTTCTGTTACTGGTGAGCACCACAGCGTGCAAGGCAGACGTCGTCTTCTATAACTGGTGAGGACCACAGCATGCAAGGCTGACGTCGTCTTCTGTTACTGGTGAGCACCACAACGTGCAAGGCAGACGTCGTCTTCTGTTACTGGTGAGCACCACAGCGTGCAAGGCTTACGAAGTATTCTGTTACTGGTGAGGACCACAGCGTGCAAGGCTGACGTCGTCTTCTGTTACTGGTGAGGACCACAGCGTGCAAGGCTGATGTCGTCTTCTGTTACTGGTAAGGTCTTCTGTTACTGGTGAGGACCACAGCGTGCAAGGCTGACGTCGTCTTCTATTACTGGTGAGGACCACAGCGTGCTAGGCTGACGTCGTCTTCTGTGACTGGTGAGGACCACAGCGTGCAAGGCTGACGTCGTCTTCTGTTACTGGTGAGGACCACAGCGTGCAAGGCAGACGTCGTCTTCTGTTACTGGTGAGGACCACAGCGTGCAAGGCTGACGTCGTCTTCTGTTACTGGTGAGGTCTTCTGTTACTGGTGAGGACCACAGTGTGCAAGGCTGACGTCGTCTTCTATTACTGGTGAGGACCACAGCGTGCAAGGCTGACGTCGTCTTCTGTTACTGGTGAGGACCACAGCGTGCAAGGCTGACGTCGTCATCTGTTACTCTAGAGGACCACAGCGTGAAAGGCTGACGTCGTCTTCTGTTACTGGTGAGGACCACAGCCACTGGTAGAAGGCTGATCTTAAGTATGAAAAAACAAATGAGTGAATTTTATTCTATCACATAATTCTGTCTGAATTCATCAAATATAACAAATACGGCAAGTTAGGTTCATGGGCAGTAATTGAAATGTTAGGCTAAAACTAGTGTATGGTTTTGTTTTTCACAGACAGTTAAGACAACAGAAAGTATTGTGCAAATCTACACCGATGAAATGATTACAATATTTACAATATTTAGGCGCAACAATTATCTCGAAATATAAAAGGAAATAGAAAGGCACATTACATGTCTTGAAATAATTACCATTTAAACAATACAGTTCCAAAAAATGAGTTCCATAATCTGATCGGAGCCATTTTCTAAACTTGATTTATACCAACTTTTTAAGAACGTTTTAACAAGAAAATATGTCGATTGTGTTGTTAATTATCGTTATCGTACATCTATATCGCAATTTCGTTGTTCTATTTAGATATACATCGCAATTTCGTAGTTCTCGGGGAAGGTCGTTTTGGAATATTGCCAGACAAATATTCATTTTTGGACTTTATTATTTCAATCAAACCGAATCTGAATACGACCTTATTCTTGTCTTATATGCACTACGAGTAAAATTTAACCTAATATTGGGAAAAACTGGCCTAGATAAACCGTTCTGAAGAGTAAAATCTAACCTTATTTTTTTTCGGCGTTA